>JADBJO010010510.1:30000-32500 GCA_016801955.1 Conus betulinus | reverse complement strand
GAATAGCTCAGGTGGTAGAGCGACGGACTCGTAATCTTGGTGATCCTGGGGTTGCGGGTTCGAACATCCGCTGGGGCGTTTTCGGTACAGGGGGATTTTTCCCCTCGGAGTTAACATTGGTTCTGACTCCATTTCCCATACAGTCCTTCGAATGAAACTACAAACCGAGGTTCCGTGTGTGAACGCACGCATAACATCTTGCACACACGTAAAATCCCATCACCAACATTCGGAAGAGTAGGCCAGTTTGGCCGTTAGTATGGATGACACGTTACACATAGCATGCACCCTGCGCTGGACTCGTACTAAGCTTGGTGATCCTGAGGTTGCAGTTCATGAAAGTTCAACATGTAAATAAACGACGAACCACATGACCGATTCAACTTGCGCGTGGTTTGAAATGGTCTCCGTGTTCCGTTTGGCTCCAACATGACTTGATACAACTACATGATCAGTTGCAACAGGTATTGGTGCAGGGAACTCCCCCCCCCCTCCCCCCCCTCTCCCCCCCCCTCCCCCCCCCCCCCCCCCCCCCCCCCCAGTTTTACATTCATTTTACTTACTCCATTTCCCAGAAGTTCTTCGAACGAGACTATAAACCTATGTTCCGTGAGTGAAAGCACCCAAAACACCTTGCGCGCACCTAAAATCCCATCTCCAACTTCCGGAGGAGAAGGCCAATCTGATCGCAGGTATGGATGATGACCTGTGTATACATAGGATACGTCCCCGATGAAAGAAAGAAGGAAATGAGGGGAAAACTGAGCGACTCGTATTCAACTTAAATATCACGGGAAATGAAGAATTAGCGCCAGCAGGCAGCCTTTCACTTAGCTCTACCCTGGTAGGCAACTTGTCATGTAAACGATGGCGCGTATTGTTAGGTGTTTAGAGCTAGGTTTCTGACCTGGGAAGGACATTGCGTTGGTATTTCCGATACCAATGACCTTTCTTCAAATGATGATGATGATGATGATGATGATTATGAGTAGTGGTAGTAGTAATATGATAGTAATAATGATAATAATAATAACTGACAAATTGTTTGTGAAGGATGTGAAGGAATAATAATAATGATGATGATGATGATGATGATGATAATGACTCCCCCTCACTCCCTAGTGCCCCACCCCAAACCCCCTTCCCCCTCACTCCCTCTACCACTATTTTTGTATTATGAAAAATGAGCAATAAGAAATACACAAGAATTATAAGCAGAACAATATTCACACGTTGCTCGATCCAAATCACAGTAACTGTAAATGATTATGCTTGAAAAAAAAAATCTAACAGTCTACATTATTTCGGTTACTGGCATAAAGATAAGAATAGAAATTAAAACTGGTACACGACCCTAAGAACAGAAATTCAAAGAAATGACGCATAGCCATTAAAAGTGAGTATGTCTACAATCCAAAATCATTTCTCAAACCCTGATCAAGATAATGCAAAATGAAAAGAGTAGTAACTTCTTAGGGCTAAACTTGATGACTGATGTCAGCGACTGGTTTCTGTAGTTAAAAAGAAAAACACACTTGAAATTAAACAAACTCTGACAGAAAGGGAGGTGGGGAGAGAGGGGAAAGAAAGAGAGGAGGAAGGAAGAAGGGAGGGAGGGATATTGAATGGAAGTGACCACGCAGATGACGGAGATCAGAAAGTTTAAAAAGTGCTTTTACAGATTTCTTGAAAGAGGGACCGAAAGCAATGTGGCAAATGTTGGTTCGTTCCATTGAGCTGACGCAGAGAAAAAGGGAAGAAGGCTGACTTTAAGTTTGGCTCTTACAGGAGGAGAAGAAGGGGGGCGGGGGGTGAGTGAGGGAGGAATGTGAGGGGGGGGGGGGGGGGGTGTGCACAGTCAATTTTGGTGTCTTGAGGGAGGGCGAAGCTCTCGCTGAGGAGAATACAAAATGAGGAGTTTGTGAAGACAGGCTGGAAAAGGATCAGGAAAAAAAAAGACTTGTAACGGCTGTTTGAGCTTTGTTTGAGATGTTAGAAGGTACTGGTATCCAGTGCAGATCCTTGAGCAGAATGGGTACATGTCCTTTAAGCTCTAGCCTTCCGAACCAGCCTTGCTTGGGAATTCTGAACTTTCCTCAATTCTCCTGATTCGGTGGGCTGCCTGAGAGAAGAATATTGTAGTAATCAAGTTTTGAAGGTTAAAAAAAAGGCACTGACAAAAGTTTTAGTGGAATCAATGATGAGGAGATACTTCTATTCAGTTCGAGTTATACTAATTTGCAAATGTTCGAAGCATGTGCTTTCATTCACAAAATGTTTAAATTTCGAAGTGAGATGGCTGCAGGCGGACACTGAAACAAGAGAACAAAAATGCTATTCCTCTGAGACGAAAGGGACAAACAAATTACGAGGCAAAACACGAGGCATTTCGACCTCTTTGGTCTTCTTTGGGCAAGGTAACATTCAGGTTGGAAACAAAAAACGAGCAATCACTGATCTCCCCAAATTGAGTATGAGTCGGACGTTGAACGAAAACGAG
>JADBJO010010510.1:10000-12500 GCA_016801955.1 Conus betulinus | reverse complement strand
CTCCTGCTGCTCTCCTGCTACTGTATTGCTACTGCTGCTACTGCTGCTGCTGCTACTACTACTACTACTACTACTACTACTACTGCTGCTACTGCTGCCACTACTCACCACCACCGCCACCATCACCACCGCCGCCACCACCACCACCCACCACCACTTCTAATACTGTTGGTACTGCTACCACACCTTTACCACTTTTGTAGTCGCTGCTGCTTTTGTGCCTGCTTTTTGTGTCATTGTGCTGTTGTTACTACTGTTGCTTCTGCTACTTCGTCTTCTACTATTACTACTACTATACTACTACTACTACTACTACTACTACTACTACTGCTGCTGCTGCTGCTGCTGCTGCTGCCGCCGCCGCCGCCGCCGTTGCTGTTGTTTTTGCTACTGCTGCTGCTACCGCTGCTTTTACTATTTTTACCTGCAGATACGACCAGAAATGATGCATAAGGTAGTAAAACCCTTCAAGCATTTCTCTCCACTCACCCCCCCCCCCCCCCCCCTTTCCCCCTTAAAAAAAAAGATCAGGCGATCGTACTATGGAATATACGTGCCATCATCATTATGATGATCCACATGATCATAATCGTCGTCATCTTCATTGTGTTTATACATCTTATCAAGTTACAGTAGTTTCTCATCGCTTTCTCTCCTGTAATGATATGAAAGGTGGGCCGACATAAACACATTAAGAAATCAACAGTCGAGACCAACACCACAAAATCTATACTCAGTATCTGACAAAGCCTTTGACACATGCTGCCATCCTCATGGGAGTCACGAAGCATATACAGCTCATAGGGTGTTTTTTTCTGTGTTGATGCCGTGACAGGTGACCCCGGCCTTCAGGGTCTTGCTGTCCAACGGGGGGAGACCAGGTGGAGCGGACGTCTGGCATTTCTCTGGCCTTCAGCGGCTCTGACCTGGTCCTCATCGTCAAGACCAACATCACCACGTGGGCTGCCCTGTACCCGGCCCCGCTCCGACCTGGAGTATGGTAGGAGCAGATTTGTTGTTGTTGTTGTTGTTGTTGTTCTTGTTGTCGTTGTTGTTGTTGTTGTTGTTGTCGTTGTTGTTGTGGTCGTCGTCGTCGTAACCATCGCCGTCGTGCCTGTTGTTGTTGTTGTGTGTTGTTGTTGTTGTTGTTGTCGTCGTCGTCGTTATGTTGTTGTCGTCCCCATTGTCGTCGTCGTTGTTGTTATTGTTGTTGCTATTGTTTGTTGTCGTCCCCCGTCGTCGTCCTCGTTCTTGTTGTTGTTGTTGTCGTCGTTGTTGCTGTTGTCGTTATAGTTGTTGCTGTTGTTATTGTTGTTGTTCGTCGTCGTCGTCGTCGTCGTCGTCGTCGTCGTTGTTGTTGTTGTTGTTGCTGCAGTGGTTGTGTTGTAGTTGTCGTTGTTCTGTCATTGTTTTGTTGTGAGTTGTTGATGTTAGGTTGTTGTTGGTTACTGCTGTTGCTGCTGCTCGTTGGTGATTGCTGTTTGATGATGTGAAGTTGTTGGTGGTGGTGGTGGTGGTTGTGTTGGTGTCGCTTGAAGTCACGTTGCCTTGTTATAAGTTTTTGTACTTTGTTGGTCGTTGATGTTGATTGTGGAATTGTGGTTGATTGTTATGTTGTTCTTGGTTGTTCATATTAATTGTTGTATTGCTATATTGTTGTTGTTGTTGTTGTTGTATTGTTTGTCATTGTAATATTGACGTTTTGGGGGGTTGTCTTGTTGTAAGTTATTGTATTGTTGTTGTATTGCTGTTGAGTGTTGTATTGTTGTCAGTTGTTGCATTATTGTTGGTTGTTGTGTTGTTGTTGATTGTTGCACTGTTGTTGGTTGCTGTATATAAGTATAATTTGTGTCGGTTCTAGTGATGCTATTGCCTGTTGTTTTATCACTGGCAGGTTGTATTGCTGTAGGATGTTGTGACTGATACATTGTTGGTGGTAGGTGCATTGTTGTTTATGGTGTGTGTTGTTGTGGTGTCGTGTTGGTGCTGGCTGTTGTGTTGCTGTTGGTTGTCCTATTTGTTGCTTGTGGTCTTGTTGATGGGTTGTATTGTTGTGGGTTGTTATGTTGTGGTTGGTTATTATTGTTGTTGGTTGTGTTGTTGCTAGTTGTTTGATTCTTTTTGGGTTCCTTTTAGTGGTTGTTTTGGTTGTAATTGTATTGTTGTTGATTGTTTTGTGTTGCTGGTTGTTTTGTTATTGTTTGTTTTGTTTTTTGTCGTAATTGTATTGTTGCTGGTTGCTTTGGTTGTTAGTCAGTGCATTGTTCTTAATTATGTTGTTGTTGGTTATTGTATTCTTGTTGATTATTGTATTTTTATTGTGTGTTGGGTTGTTTGTTTAGTTTCTCGTTCTGGATCATAGTTGTTGTTGCTTATTATTACATACATCGTTTGGTTGTATTTTTATTGACTGCTGTGTTGCTGGGTGTCTGTTGTTATATTGCTGTTGTTTTTTTTACATTGTAGCCTGTTGCATGTTCTGTGCGTCGTTGTTTGCTGT
>JADBJO010010510.1:0-5000 GCA_016801955.1 Conus betulinus | reverse complement strand
TGACCTATCATAACGACGGCCATGCCAGAAGTGGAATGGCGTCGTTGAGATGAAACTTCTGTTGGTCGTTTTGGAGGGGGAGGGGGATGGGTTTCGGTTGATGTTTCTTGGACTTTTCCTCTCGGAAAGTGTGCGTGTGAGTGTCTTTATGGTATGTTCCCGTGTTAGGTCGGTACGAAACTCGATGACCAAAGCCTAATGGCTGCAGTTATTTTCTTTTTTTCTTTTCGTTTCTTTTCTCTCTCTCCCCCCCCCCCCCACCCCCCCCCCCTTTTTTTTTTTTTCTTGTTTTTGTTGTTGGCAAGATATGACTCTCTTTTCTCTCTCGCCTTTGTCTCGGGATCTCTGTTTCTGCCTCTGTCTGTCTGTCTGTCTGTCTGTCTGTCTGTCTCTCTCTCTCTCTGTCTCTCTCTGTGTGTGTGTCTGTCTCTCCCTCTCTCTTTCTTGATAGATAGAAAGATAGGTAGGTAGATAGATAGAATGATTATATATATATATATATAATATATATATATATATATATATATACACACACAGAGAGAGAGAGAGAGAGAGAGAGTAGAGTGATGTGTATGTATTCCGCTATAATGTCATGGTGCAGGAGTGAAAAAGTCAAAAAAAGTCAAAAAGTCAAAATAGAACAAGGAAGATTGAACTCTGCGGTCCGCATTCACTTGTCTGCATTCTAAAACCTTCATTCAAACTCGTTAGTTTCGTCCCTACTTACAGAGGTCTCACTCAGTCAGACTCCATAGTCCACCAGTGGGAGGGAACACAGTCTCTTCTCCTCTGGCTCCGACGTTTTACATACACAGTGTGAAGTCGGAGGGTACACGGAAATCTCGCCCATGTCTGCACAGCTTTGCCTGATTATCGTTCTTGGTATGGAGGGAGGCCACTGCTGCAGCCTTCTGCTGTTCTCCTACCCTCTTCCCCCCCTCCCCCCCCCCTCCCTCCCTGCCTTCCTCCCTTGCATCCCCCCACACCCCCCCAAATATCATCCTTTGTTATTTGCCTTCGTAGAGATGGTCTTTGGTACTCTGAAAGCACGTGTCGATTTCTTCTCCGCTATGTGCGGTGGATTTTTGTTATTAATGTTGTATAACCTACTCATGCAGTCCGTATCTGAGGCAGACGATCAGCGTGGTACATGTCATTTTCTTCATAGAATGTAGTTCTTTCATTCTCTCTCTCTCTTACAGCCCCACCCCCCCCCCCCCCCCCCCCCCCCACCCCCCCCCCCACCTCCCTCCTCTCTTCCGTATCCTTCTCTCTCTCTGCTATCAGTCTCTCTCTTCGCCATCTATCTCTGGTCCTTCTTCTCTCTTCTTTCTCTCTTAGCTCTCTCCTCTCCCCCCTCTCTCTCTCTCCCTGTTCTTTTCTCTCTCTCTCAACTCTCTCTCTCTCCCTCTCTCTCTCTTCCTTCTCTTCTCTCTCTCTCGCCCTCTCTCTCTCTGTCTCTTCTCTCTCTCCTCTCTCTTAGCCCCCTCTCATCTCTCCCCCACTCTCTCTTCCTCTGTTTCTCTTCTCCTCTCTCTCACAACTCTAGTCTCTCAACTCTCTCTCTCTCTCTCTCTCTCTCTCTCTCTCTCTCTCTCTCTCTCCTGCCTCCCTCTCTCGCCCCACCAACTGTCTCTCTTAACTCTGTATGTCTCTCTCTTTCTCTCTCTCTGTCCTCTCTCTCTCTCTCCCTCCCCCTCCCTCAATCTCATCTCTCTCTCTCTCTCTCTCTCTCTCTCTCTCTCTCCTCCCTCTGTCCTGTGTCTGTCTGTCTGTCTGTCTGTCTGTCTGTCTGTCTGTCTGTCTGTCTGTCTCTCTCTCTCTCTCTCTCCTCTCTCTCTCTCTCTCTCTCTCTCTTCTCCTTCTTTCGTAGTTCTCCTCTTTCTCTGTCCTTTTTTCCTGTTTCAATTATCTATTTAACTAGCTGCCTATTTATCTGTCTCTATATCTATCTATCTGTTTATCTATATATCTATCTGTCTATCTCCTCTCTCTCTTTCTCTCGCTCTCTCTCTCTCTTCTCTCTCTCTCTTTCTCTTTGTCGTCGTCTCCTCTCTTTCCCACCCCCCTCTCTCTCTCATCGTCCTCTTCTCTCTCTTTCACTTCTCACTCTCTCTCTCTTTCTCTTCTCTCTCTCTCCACCCCATCCTCTCTTTCTCTCTCTCCCACCCTCCTCTCTTTCTCTTTCTCTCACCTCCTCTCTTTCTCTCGCTCGCTCGCTCGCATTGATAATGCACTGCTGCGGAGACAAGGGCAGTTGCTGGAGACTCTCTCGCTTTTGCTTTGAATTATTTCCCTTGCACCGTGGCTGCGTCTCAAACAACGAAGCCGATGAACCGTCGTCGGTCATCAAAAAAAACGGTTTAAAAGCAAACAGACAGACAGACAGACAAACATCCAAACTGGGTTTTCGGAGCAAGGCTTTGTGGTTGTCATGACAACATTAACACATGCCTCCTTCGATTGCGGGACAAAAATGAGAAATCAGACCTGATAATTTTCGCGAATTTGTCAATCAATCAATCAATCAATCTATCTATCTGTCTGTCTAGCTGTCTGTCTGTCAGTCTGTCTGTCTGTCCGTCTAACACCCCACCCCTCACGATTGTGTTATTCTGGTTTATCTTTTTACTTTTGTCTCCGTCTCCGTCTCCGTCTGTGTCTGTTTGCCTTTTTTCTGTCTGTCTGTCTCTCTCTCTCTCTGCGCGCGCGCGCGCGCGCATGTGTGTGTGTGTGTGTGTGCACCTGCGCGTGTGTATACATACGCGCGGGCACACGCTCATGCACACACAGACACACACTGATACACACATACACACGCACGTACGCCCACACGCACATGCATACACGCACGCATATATGCAAGCATGCACGCACCTTCACACACGTGTACACACACACACTCACACACGCGCGCGTACACGCACACGCACGCACACACACACACACACACACACACACGTACACACGCGCGCGCGCGCGCACGCACGCACACACACACACACACACAGACACACACACACACACACACACACACACACACACACATGTCTGTAAATATGCCTATCGGCAATTTCTTACATGTGATAGATGATGGACTTTGTTGAGATCAACCTTATAAACTGATGACTTGATTCGTTTTGGGAACGCTGTCTCTGGCATGGCATATGAATGTGCACACCTATGTTTCTGAGATTTGTCTCGACTCTTCTGCATCCCCCATATGCTCGTCATGGGATATCTTGGTTATATCCAACATGCGCTTAACTCGGGTACACTATAATGGCGCGCGCGTGTGCGTGTGTGGTGCGTGCGTGTGTGTGTGTGTGTGTGTGTGTGTGTGTGTGTGTGTGTGTGTTGGCCTCGGCGTTTCGTCTCCACTGTGTTGGCCTCAGGCCTTTTTCAGCCAGGACAGTCGGTCTTTACGTTCAGGCATGACGACTGAAAATAATCATTATTTTAAACTAAAATGGTTTCAGCTGAAGTTATTGCACAGATGCTTAGGTACAAATGTTTTTTAAAAGAAATTGGAGTTCGTAACAATGATAAATGCAGTTTTTGTGGTTTAAATAAAGATACTTCCATATGTTTTGGAAATGCAATTATGTCAAATTCTTTGGAATGTACTTACAGATTTGATTAGAGAAAAATGTGCCAATGCAGAGAACTTAAGACTGACTGAATCGCTGGTGCTTTAGATTTGATCAAAATGTTATTGTGGACAGTGTCCTTTACTTCATTATACTATTTGCAAAGTATTATATATATTCATGCAAACTGAATGGAAACCATCCACGAACAACTGTATTTTTGAAGAAAAACTAGAGTGGCGATACAAAATTGAAAAAACACAATGCCTTACTTATATCTCTAAATATTCAGACTTTTGTGTAAAATGGATGATATATAAACATTAATCGAGGGTTCTTAGATGTATTTTACTTTTGTATGATTTATCCGATTGCGATTTGCCACAGTCCTAAGTTGAATTTTGATCAGTCTTTTGTGTGCCAAAGTTATCTATAGTGTTGATGTATTCGAGGCCTTTTTAAGATGTTTTCTAGAAAACATCATTTATTATATCCATCCAAGACTCTCTCTCTCTCTCTCTCTCTCTCTCTCTCTCTCTCTCCCCTCCCCTCTCTCCCCATTTCCATTTCTTATCTCTGGCTGTTAAAACAATTATTTGTCGACTTTTGATGTACAATGCCCTTTTGTTTTTCTTTTTTTTTATGTTTGTATTTCATGTTAGTAGGTAGACGGATAGATAGACAGGCAGACATATCCGTGTGTGTGTGTGTGTGTGTGTGTGTGTGTGTGTGTGTGTGTGTGTGTGTGTGTGTGTGTGTTTGTGGAGATAGATATATAGATAGATAGATAGACAGACAGATAGGCAGATGGATATTCATGCATGTGTGTGTGTGTGTGTGTGTGTGTGTGTGTGTGTGTGTGTGTGTGTGTGTGTGTGTGTGTAAAGAGATAGATAGGTAGATAGATAGATAGACAGATAGATCGGCAGATAGATATCCATGTGTGTGTGTGTGTGTGTGTGTGTGTGTGTGTGGTGTGTGTGTGTGTGTGTGTTGTTGTTGTTGTTGTTGTTGTTGTTGTTGTTCTTCAGTTTAACGTCTTCCCACTAAAAGTGATATCAGACGATGTGCGTGTGTGTGAATGTGCGCGCAAGCATGCGTGTGTGTATGGTGTGTGCATGCGTGCGTGTGTGTGTGTGCGTGCGTGTGTGTGTGTGTGTGTGTGTGTGTGTGTGTGTGTGTGTGTGTGTGTGTGTGTGTGTGTGTGTGAACATGTGCATGCCTGTATGATTCAATGTACAATTAACAAATAAAGCAACCCCCCCCCCCCCCCCCCCCCCCCCTGCACCTCAGAAAACATTATTTAAAGTGAAAAAAAAAATCCAATTACACAATATGTAAAACTATAGGGAACGCGTCCAATGGACCACTTTGTCAGTTCTTGAGCACTGTCAATCATATTTGGATAGG
>JADBJO010010509.1:63262-68262 GCA_016801955.1 Conus betulinus | reverse complement strand
ACAAAGCTTTACTATAGGCCACAAAGTAAGGACGCTACAGGAGAAGGGCACCACCAAGTTATACAGCCGCCACAAAGCTATACAACACACCACAAAGTGAAAGTTTTTTTTTTTTTTTTTTTAATCCAGAGAATATCCTTGTCCAAAAGAATGCTTTGCCACAGGCATATCTAATTAAACAGAGTGTTAGATCACTGGTTCATGAGGTGATCCTGCAGAAGAGGGCACAAACGTACCTGTTTCAGATTCCTGCCTGAAAAATGCTGCCAAGATGCACCCCGTGGTGTCAGAACTGGTCTTTGGCTACGGGCCTCGGAAATGTCTGGGGATGCTCCTGGCTCTCCTGGAACTGAAGACGGCAGCGGTGTACATGTTGCGGCGTTGTCGCTTCGTCAAGGGCGCTGAAACCCCGGTGAGTTTAGTGTGGTCACGGTGGTGCACGACTCAGCCATGCCATGGGCATGCCGTACAATGCCAGTCCATAGAAAGGCGTTCCATACCACACCATACCAGTACACAACCACTCTACATCACGTTGCTTTGTAAAAGTTCCTTTCTTCACCAATTTCAGTCTCAGCTTAAGTGAGGAGACGTCACACTGCACGCCACTGAATCCATATGCACTGCGTTACGTTCCGTGATGTTGTAAGACCAAACTGTGCGGGGGGGGGGGGGGGGGCAGAGAAATAAGGACAAAAGTGGGTGCATGAATAAGTACTAAGACAAGAAGAGGATCTGAAGAAGCAGTCTTTGCAGAAGTTTGATCTGTACGTCAACACAACACGCTCTCCACGCTCTAGTTCCCTAGGTGATGTACATTTTGCGACACTGCTATCGGTGTGTCTGCGATGCTACTATCACCGTGACACACCATACCATGCCATCGCTCGCCTGTTGTATAGCATGCTCGTCTAATTTCCTTTCAGGACAAAGTGACCCTGGGCAACTCCCTGAATTTTGCCACGCCGAAGGATGCGATCATGGTGAAGGCAGAACTGCGCGATGCCTGAAGACAAACCTTTGCCTGGCGTTTTCTTCCTGTCTGTCAGCCATACTGGTCCTGTTATTTCCGTCAGCAACACGTCTTGCGTTTGAAGTTTAGATAAGCGAGGGAATGAAAGAGATGGAATAGGATTTTGTATGTTGACTGACTTTATCTACATGATTTTATGTTGAAGTAGAACTGCCACTGTTAAGAGATAAACTGGGACATTTAAATACTCTTTCCTTTGGCCCCCATCCCTACTGTCTTCTCGTCTTCGACTGTCCTCCTGTCTGTCTGTCTGTCTGTCTCTCTCTCTCTCTCTCTCTCTCTCTCTCTCTCTTACACACACACACACACACACACACACACACACACACACACTTACACGTTACAGTCAACTTATAACACCTTTTTAACTAGACGACTTCGAGTTTGCCTTGAGAATGATCATAGTGCAGGTGAATTTGCGACTGATTTCTTACGAAACTATGCCATACCAGATTATTGTTCACATGTTTTTTTTGGCTGTTTTTTTTTTTTTTTTTTTTTTTTTTTTTTTGCACCAAGTTCGTTTTGTGGTCTGAACTATAAGCTACATGTTGTTTTGATCAGCTTAGATAAGGTACCAGACTTCGTTAACAAAAGTTAATTTTGCCCTTACCTCTTCTACCTTCAACTTGGTAGAATCAGCTCAGTTCTCCCGCTTCCTTATTCAAACTGCCCTGAAGACTCGAATCTGTGCTTCTGTTCTGTCCCGGCTCGACTATTGTAACTCCCTTCTTCCCGGCTGTCCCCCCCTAACGCTCATCTCTAAACTTCAAAAAGTTCAGAACAATGCCGCCCGTCTGATCTCCCGCTCCTCTAGATCTGATCACATATCGCCAATTCTGTCATCCTTACACTGGCTTCCAGTTCAGTCTCGCATTGACTTTAAAGTTCTCCTCCTGGTTTTCTAATCACTGAATAATCTGGCTCCCTCCTGCCTCTCTGACCTCCTCCATCTCTATGTTCCATCTCGCAACTTACGCTCATCCACCGATTCTCGTCTGCTGCTTCGGTTTCCCTCCGCTTGCCTGAAAAGTTCAGGCCAACGATCTTTCTCTTACCAGGCACCAGGTCTGCTCTGTGGGATGGTCTCCCTTCTTCTCTGCGTAACACGGACTCTTTAGAGACTTTAAAATCTCCCTAAAGACACATATTTTCCCTCTGACTGATTAAAGATTTCCAGTTATCACTGTGCGTGTGTTTCCTTGCGTGTCGGTCTGCGTGTGTGAGTTTTTCGTGTGTGTGTGTGTGTGTGTGTGTGTGTGTGTGTGTGTGTGTGTGTGTGTGTGTGTGTGTGTGTGTGTAGTGTGTAGTGTAGTGTGCGTGCGTGTGTGTGTGTGTGTGTGTGTGTGTGTGTGTGTGTAGTGTGTGTGTGTGTGTGTGTGTGTGTGTGTGTGTGTGTGTGTGTGTGTGTGTGTTTGAATTAGAATTAGTATTTTATCATATTTTTTTCTGTAATATGCGCTTTGGGCTCTTGCAAGGTAAAGCGCTGTATAAATACCCTTTCACATTACATTACATTATGTTAATTGGTATTCATCGAAAACTGATTTTCATACATTATGAGTACATATGAGAAGACAAGGTCACAACGTGGTGTTGCTTCGATGGATTATATGAACTGTACACTTTGATATTTTTTCAGTCCTTCTATGGATGATAAGAACTGTTCGTTTTGTGTTACGTGTAGCGCGACATCTGCAGTCCCTTAATGGACTATGTGAACAATATTCTTTGTGTCCAATGGAGCTATGGCTACAGACACGTGCATTCTACGCTTCGTGTCATGTAGGACTACGTCTGCAGTTCCTATATGGATTAGATGGATTGTGTCGTTAACAGCAATATATCCAGTTGTTTTTTTTTTTTTATGGACTAGATCCACTATACGCTTTGTGTCTTGAAAGGCGATGTCTTTAAGCCCTGTTTTATTCATGTTAACGTACCTGACTGAAAATCAGAAAACCATTCATTTTCACAGCAATGTTATGCAGGACTTCGTCTCCTACGGTTCATTCTGTTGATGTGATCTTCCAAGGAAATGCGGCAAAATAGTTTAGCATTGATCTCTACAACAAAAAAAAAAAAAAAAAAACGTTTATAAGGCAAAGTAACTGAACGTGATGGTAATTGGAAATATAACGTAAAACATATTACATTTTGGACTGATAGCCCTTCCCAAGGGTTTGGGACTAAAAATACATAATCTGAACAGAATGTTTTACTGCAAGGTCAAGATAGAGATATTTTTTTCCCCGGACAAAAGATACAGTACAATGACTGGTATACACTTAATCTTTGTTTTCTCACAATGAAGCAAACCCATCCTTTGTTGAAAACTCTGTGAAGTTCAGCCACATTAAGAGTCTGATGTTGGTCAACAATAAAGCATCTTAAGAGATTTACTCTCTCAAAACAAAAGTATTTTGAATCATTTGTAAACACCACAAAGCATTTTTAAACCAGACCAACAGAACCAGAGAGAAAATGTTTCGTGGAAGATAGAAAAAAATGTCACACCCAGATCAAGCATGCCAGGGCTGGCGTTGATAAAGAGAACACAGCAAGCTACATGTATATCAGAGCAAAAGAGCCAGAGCTACAGTTTTTCAAGACAGATGGATACGATACAATACAATGAATATTTATACAGCGCCTATTCTCGGCTAGAGACCAAGCTCTAAGCGCTTTACAATCCACGCTCCTTTACACAACGGGCTGCCTACCTGGGTAGTACCAACTGAAGAGGTGCCAGCTGGCGCTTCATTCAGTCGTTTCCCGTGTCATCCAGTCCATATCATTCAATATCGTTTACGCAGTTTCCTTACTTTCTTCATTCTTTCCATTTCTTACGCAGGGTGCATGCTATGTGTACATGTCATCCATACCAACGGCCAAAAACTGGCCTTCTCCTCCGGAAGTTGGTGATGGGATTTTACGTGTGTGCAAGATATTATGCGTGCGTTCACACACGGAACCTCGGTTATAGTCTCTTTCGAAGGACTGTATGGGAAAAGGAGTCTGAACCAATGTTAACTCCGAGTGAAAAATCCCCCTGTGCACCGAAACGCCCCGGTGGAGATTCGAACCCGCAACCCCAGGATCACCAAGATTACGAGTGCGGCGCTCTACCAACTGAGCTATTCCGGCCCCCAATTGTATTGTATTGTAAGACAGATGGATGCATTTTTGCATCATCATACTAACAGTGTCACAGTTACAAACTGTTCCAGAAGACATTCAGTCCACAAATAAACTGGCAGTGCCAATGCTACAACCTGTTCTCTCTCTCTCTTTCTCTCTCTCTCTCTCTCTCTCTCTCTCTCTCTCTCTCTCTCTCTCTCTTTCTCTCTCTCTCTCCCTCTCTGTCTCTCTCTCTCATGTATATATATATATATATATATATATATATATATATATATATATATATATATATATATATATATATATATATATATATATATAGTCACATCAAGGACGTGTCTTTGAGAATGTCACCCATATCACCGCAGATGCTTGTTTCGTGCAGCCCTTGATGCTGTCTTAGACTAGAATGGATCCCCATAGCTTCGTTTTAATAGTCGTCATCTCCATTGAACACGGTCGCAGAAAAAAATGTTCAATTTTCCCGCCTTTTATGGCTTGCTGTAATGATCTGTTTCAATTCCTTTCCAGATTAAAGCACATTATGCGCGTGCGAGCGCACGTGTGTGTGCGTGTGTGTGTGTGTGTGTGTGTGTGTGTGTGTGTGTGTGTGTATGTGGTGTGTGTGTGTGTGTGTGTGATTACGCGTGCGTGCGTGCGCGCGCATGCGCGCGCATGTGTGTATGCGTGTGTGTGTGTGTGTGTGTGTGTGTGTGTGTGTATGTGTGTGTGCGTGTGCGTGTATGTGTGTGTGTGTGTGTGTGTGTGTGTGTGTGGTGTGTGTGTGTGTGTGTGTGTGTGGTGTGTGTGTGTGTGTGCGCGAGCG
>JADBJO010010509.1:36981-53104 GCA_016801955.1 Conus betulinus | reverse complement strand
GGATACAGCAGAAGGCGACTTCCAAGTGGCTTGTCACCTTGGATGGTGGGTTGTTAGGGAGTCTAGTGCAGAAGGGTGGTTTGGTTAGGCTTTAGTAGCTTCGAGGGGGGGGGGGGGGGGGTTTAGGGGTTAGAGGGAGGCCCGTTTCAGCGCATCATTTAGCTCCTGGCAAGACTGAAAGTGTGCAGGATGCTGCGGTGTTGAACTTCTGTGTGGATAAGAAATTTTTGTGTCGCGTAGTCGGAGACATGTACAGAGAAATATCTCTGGCGGAGTATTTAGATAACACGGTGTGAATGGATCGGAATGGCCTTACAGTGAGATCCATTTTGCGGTGGCATCAGCTTGACCGGCTCCTGCGCGTGGGAGCTTAGCAGGGTGTAGGGACACTGAGGCGTCAGAGCTGTACTTCATAAAGCAGAGTGCCACTGGCCTTCCTGTGTGACATGGCTGCTCTGGTTTCTGTGACAGTTGTCTGCGGACCAAAGGTACAGAACAGTGGTACCAGACGAGATGCTTCAGGAAAGGCATGCGTGGTACTGTCTGAGTACCCCTTGTTTTGCAGAGAACCTGTCATGGCGGTCATATCAGCTTGGAGTTCACACAGGAGGTCCCGTGGAACTGGCTTCAGTATAGGCTTTAATGTCGGTATTGTTTGCTGTCGGGGATATCTAAATTTCGCCCCTGATTCAAGAGCAGTCAATGTCAAGTCGTCAAGAGGCAATCCACCGGAGGAGACACTGCACTGCTGCTGAGTCACTTCGGTGGTGTTCAGTGGCGCCTGTTCTGATCTAATATACGCATGACACCACCTACTAAGCCCCCTACTGACGACAATAATTGCTTAGTCGCGGAGCCGGCGTGAGTGAGCTCTCCCTCCCGAGGGCGCCACCACGTCCGTCCAACCACAGCCCTCATAGACTCGCAGATACCGGTGACCCCGACGGAACCAAACCAAGACCACAAACATGGAGAGGACATCGAAATTGAGGTCACCATGAGAGCAGGGCATGAAGAGCCACAGAATTTGAGACCTTTTTTTATGCTGACTGATGAGAATGAGGATGATGATTAAAATGATGCTACGGATTTCCATTTCGGTCTGAGACTACATGACATGACATGGCTGTACTCTACGCTTCCTTTCATAATATATCCCGGCGTCAACCAGGCCAAAGAGATACAGGCACCTTCAGTGTTGGTCAGGAAATTTTGAGCAACACTCTCAGAAACGCATCCATTAAGTGGATGAAACTCGACTGTGTGGTCCCAGTCTTCCCAACTGAGTCCGCAGCAAACTCAACGCTGGGTAGGAGCCGGTCGGGGCAGAAAAAACCCACATGACTCTGATGGGATTCGAACCCACGACCTCCCAGCCGGGAGTCCGCGACGCTAACCACTTCGCCACGGCGGCTGGTCGAAAAACTAGTTCTTAATACTGTGAGCCTCTTTGATTTTCTGCTGCTCTTATTTTTTTTCTCTTGGAACCGGCGTCCGTGTGGTAAGCTGACAAACGGGGCTGATTTCTTGTCCAAACTTGTCAAGACTGGAAGTTTAAACTAAGCGAAAACCCTCAGACCCCCACCCTGACCCGTAACACATGCACACACCATTTGTTCGGTTTTTTGTCTTTTTGTTTGTTTTAACCTGGGGGTGAAAGCTAAAGAGAATGCATATATTGTCATGACGTGTCCTCTAAATGCACCTCTGGTCACCATTGTAAAAGCTCATTACTGCATGCATTGACAGGCAGGCAAGCATGCGTTCGCGCGCGCGCGCGCGCGCGCGCACACACACACACACACACACACACACACACACACACACACACACACGCACGCGCGCGCGCGCGCGCACACGCACTCACACTCACACATTGATGACAACAGCAAGCGTTTACTCGGTTCCCAATAATACATGGCGTAAAACAAAATATAGTCAGATGGAAAAAGCACAAACTAAAAATGTTTCTTAAACCAAGTTAGTTTTGATGAATTGAATGAATCAGATTTGTTTGCAGATGGAATAAGATCTGAATTGAAGATACTGATTATGTATTGACAGGGGCAAGACACTGCTACATCAACG
The DNA here is from genome assembly GCA_016801955.1 of Conus betulinus. Taxonomy (NCBI): domain Eukaryota; kingdom Metazoa; phylum Mollusca; class Gastropoda; order Neogastropoda; family Conidae; genus Conus; species Conus betulinus. The sequence goes on along the minus strand of JADBJO010010509.1, from coordinate 51,016 downwards.
GGGAAAGAAGCTGCTTTATCAACGGACAACGGAGACCAGGCCATGTGAACAAACTCAGTGGATGCGGCCAACCACAAATGGGGGAGTATTGTTTCTGATTTTTTTTTTGGTTTTTCTCTCTCTCTCTCTTTACACTTCTTCCAGTGTAGCTGTTCCTTTCTTCATAGTTATATGTGCTGTAATAGAGTGTAGTGTTTCCCTTGTAGAGTTGTCGTCTTCTATCCCAGGATTCATTGTCTTCTTTCCCAGAGTTTAGTATCGCCTTTCCTCACAAAAGTTCTACTGTTTTACAGGGGGTATATATTCTACACTCACAAGTTTGAAATCTCCTTTCTGCGGTACTAGAATCTTTCGATCTCAGATCTCTTCGTCTAGTCGAGATCAGATGATTAGTGTTTTCTTGTTTTTTTGTTTTTAGTGATTTCACAGATGTGTTTGTGTCCTTTTCTTCAGGAACTAATGTCCCGTATTTTCCACAGCTGATGCTTGTCTTTTTTTGTATTGGGATGTACCTTTCCTAACTTTCTAGTCTTCAGTGATTCCTTCATGCGTCTTCTTTTCCAAGATTTTGGGTGTTCTTTCTCAGAGTATTATGTCTTCTTCTTTCCTAGGATTTAGTGCCACGTTCTTTCCCAGGGTTCTTCTGTCCTAAGATAACGTGTCTTCTTTCCTGGGTTTAGTGTATTTTTCTTTTACCAGGATTTAGTGTTCTGTCCTTTCCCAGGGTCCATTCTTTCCCAGACTTTAGTGCCCACTTCTTTCTCAGTACTTAGTGCCTTCTTTATTCTATAATGTTTAGTCTTTGTTCGTTCCAAGGATTCAGTGCCCTCTTCTTTTCCCACACACACAACACCCCGCCCCCCCATTACCCCCGACCACACACCCTCACCACACCACTACCACATCTCCACCACCCACAAAACACGACATACACCACACTACAACACACAGCATCACCACAAAATAACACACACACACACCACAACACAATGCACAACACAATGCACCACACACACACAACACCACTCCACAGCACACAATCCCACACACACCACCCCACCACCCCCCCAAACACACACATCCTCATAAACACTCCACCCCACCCAACACACACCACCAAAAAACATCACATTACACTGCACCACACCAGAACACAATACACAACGACCCACCACACCATACCAGGGGGTTGGAATAGCTCAGTCAGTGGTACAGCGCCGGACTTGTAATCTTGGTGATCCTGGGGTTGCGGGTTCGATCTCCGCCGGGCCGTTTCGGTACGGGGGATTTTTCACTCGGAGCTGACATTGATTCTGACTCCATCTCCCTTACAGTACCTTGAATGAGACAATAAACCGAGGTTCACAAAAGTGGGGACTCTGGTATTTTACACTAAGCCTTTTTGGCGTGAGTGTTGAGGTCTGAACTGAAATATGCGTGTCCAACGTTCAGACCTAGGATGTTTTATTATCCAGCACTTCGCCTTGGTGCTTGTACCGAGGTCTGTGGGAAGTCTTGAAGAGGCTCTCCGGCAGTGTTAATGAAGAGTAGTATCATTTTCAGTTTGTCGTTGCAACTTTTTGTGGAGATATCTACATTCTGTTGCCTCACAGTCTGTCTCACAGAGTATTATGTCTTCTTTTTTTCCTAGGATTTAGTGCCACGTTCTTTCCCAGGGTTCTTCTGTCCTAAGATCATGAGTCTTTTTTTTTCTGGGTTTAGTGCATTTTTGTTTCACCAGGATTTAGTGTTCTATCATTTCCCAGGGTCCATGCCTTCTTTCCCAGGCTTTATACCCACAACGTCCACAACACTTAGTGCCTTCTTTATTCCACAGTGTTTAGTCTTTCTTCGCTTTAAGGATTCATTGCCCTCTTCTTTTCACCACCACAACACAACACACCCCCCCATTATACCCCGACCACAACACAGCACTTCCACCACACCCTCACACACCCTCACCACATCACACACACACAATACATCACTACACACACTTCCACTACACTACAAAATACGACACACCCACACTACAACACACACACATCACCACACACAACACACACACACCACAACACAACACACAACACAATGCACCACACACACACACACACCACACTCCAAAGCAAACAAACCCCACCCCACCCCCAAGACACCACATCATCATAAAAACACTCCCCCCCCCCCACCACCAAAACATTAACATTACACCACACCACACCAGAACACAACACACAACACGACGCACGACACACCATACCAGGGGGGGTCGAAATAGCTCAGCGGTAGAGTGCCGGATTCGTAATCTTGGTGATCCTGGGGTGCTTGAAATCTCCGCCAGGCCGTTTCGGTCCAGGGGGATTTTTCACTCGGAGTTGGAATTGGTTCTGACGCCATCTCCCTTACAGTCCTTTGAATGACACTAAACCGAGGTTCAAGAGTGGGGGACTCTGATATTTTACACCAAGGCCTGTTTGGCCGTGTGTGTTGAGGTCTGAACTGAAATATGCGCTAGGTGGCCCAGGCCAGATTGTCTCTCCCCGACCCTCACTGACCTTCCCTGACCCTACCCTATCCCAGGCCAAACTGGCCCAGGCCACCACCACTCTACTGCGACACCACCCCCCCCCCCCCCACCACCACACCACCACACCACACCACACCACACCACCACCACACACCACACCACATACCACACGCACCACCATACCACACCACTACAACCACACCACACCACACCACAATCCCACCACCACCCCACCCACCACCAAACCACAACACCACCATACCACACCACACCACCACCACCACCACCACTACCACTAACTACAACACAACCACCACACACACACCAAACACACGACCCACACCACCACAACACACCCACCCACACAACACACCACAGCACCATTAAAACGACCACCTCACCACCACCACTTCCACCATCCCCCCACTACCATTACCACCACCCCCACCACCATACCACTAACACAACAATCAGAAATCAACCACCACACCCACCACCACCCCCCCCCCCCCCCCCCCCCCCCCCCCCCCCGCCCCCCCCCTAGGAAACATCGCCTTCTCTCCCTTGGTTGGGTGTTTCCTTCATCGCCAGGGTCCATGTAGTATAGTTTTCTATTCTTTCTAGGGTTTAATGTCCTCTTTCCCAGTGTTTTGTGTCTTCACATTTTCCAGGGTTTGGTCTACTTTTCTTTCCCAGGAAACTAAGCTGGCCTAGGCCTGGGCCCTGGCCATGGGGTAGGGTAGGTGAAGAGTATCATTTTTTCAGTTTGTCGTTTGCAACTTTGTGGAGATATCTACATTCTGTTGCCTCACAGTCTGTCATGGAATGGTGGGGGTTCTGTAAGCAGGAACCATGGTGTATGGTGCCGTCTTTGACTACATCTTTCTGTGGGATACAGCAGAAGGTGTTCAGAAACTTCGACTTCCAAGTGGCTTGTCACCTGGATGGTGGGTTGTTAGGATAGGGAGTCTAGTGCAGAAGGGTGGTTTGGTTAGGCTTTAGTAGCTTCGAGGGGGGGGGGGGGGGGGTAGGGGTTAGAGGGAGGCCCGTTCCAGCGCATCATTTAGCTCCTGGCAAGACTGAAAGTGTGCAGGATGCTGCGGTGTTGAACTTCTGTGTGTGTGGATAAGACATTTTTGTGTCGCGTCGTTGGAGACATGTACAGAGAAATATCTCTGGCGGAGTATTTAGATAACACGGTGTGAATGGATCGGAATGGCCTTACAGTGAAATCCATTTTGCGGTGGCATCAGCTTGACCGGCTCCTGCGCGTGGGAGCTTAGCAGGGTGTAGGGACACTGGAGGCGTCAGAGCTGTAGTTCATAAAGCAGAGTGCCACTGGCCTTCCTGTGTGACATGGCTGCTCTGGTTTCTGTGACAGTTGTCTGCGGACCAAAGGTACAGAACAGTGGTACCAGACGAGATGCTTCAGGAAAGGCATGCATTTCCTGAAGTGTCTTTTGGGATCCCCTGGTACTGTCTGAGTACCCCTTGTTTTGCAGAGAACCTGTCATGGCGGTCATATCAGCTTGGAGTTCACACAGGAGGTCCCGTGGAACTGGCTTCAGTATAGGCTTTAATGTCGGTATTGTTTGCTGTCGGGGATATCTAAATTTCGCCCCTGATTCGTGGCCGATTCGCGATTCGTGTTACAAATCGGGTCTCTCTTCCACACGGATCTTTCAACAACGCCACTGCATGCCTTTAGTTTTGTTAGTGACTGGATGGTGTGTTGGATTAGTTAAATAAGTGGGGGGAGCAGAGGAAGGGGCAGGGGGTACTAAAGAAGCCTGGCTAGAGAAATATGTACATATAGATGTATATGTACATATTTGTCTCTGGTGTAACCACCATCGCCATTCATTCTGCGCATTATTCCCTGTTCTGGTGATTCAGTCAGGGTGATGGTTCCTGGGAACTTTCTAGTTGCAGGATGCTTTGTGCTGTTCCTTCTTTTGTTCAGAGATGGATGCAGTTTAAGGAGTTGCTGTGCATCCTGGGACCAGTGTGCAGGGGATGTTTATCTTTTTTTATGACATGATTGGGAGGCAATAGAGTTGGAGGTATCCATGGATCGGTCATCAGCCAGCTGGGGGTCAGATTGTCCATGTGTCTGGGAAAGATGGTCATTTGAACAAGAAGTGTTTTACTGCTCTTGTTCTCGCCCTAGATTCCCAGGCCAGCCAAGGCCAAACGTCTCAGGCTAGATGGCCAAGGCAAAGCTGACCCTTCCCGACCCTACCCTAACCTACCCTACCCCATGGCCAGGGCCCAGGTCTAGGCCAGCTTAGGCCCAGGCCAGCCCTTAGTCAGTCTGGCCCAGGCTAGGTGGCCCAGGCCAGATGTCCCCCCCCGACCCCACTGACCTTCCCTGACCCTACCCTATCCCCCCAAAAACTGGCCCAGGCCACACCACTCTACACACCACCACCACACCACCCCACCCCACCACCCCACCACACACACACCACCACACCACCACCACCACCACACCACCACCACCACACACACCACCACTACACCACACACACCACACATAACCCCACCACACCACCCCACCACCCCACCACCACCACACACACACCATATCACACACCACCACCACACCACCACCACCACCACACCACCACACACCACTAACACAACCACCACACCATAAACACGACCACCACACCACACACACCACCACAGCACAACCACCACAGCACCATTTAAACGACCACCACACCACCACCACCACCCACCATCCCACTACCATTACCACCACACCCACACCACCACCATACCACTGACACAACAACAACAAAATCAAATCACACACACACACCACAACCCCCCCCCCCCCCCCCCTAGGAAACATCGACTTCTCTCCCCTGGTTGGGGTGTTTCCTTCATCACCAGGGTTCCATGTAGTATAGTTTTCCATTGTTTCTAGGGTTGTCCTCTTGCCTAGTGTTTTGTGTCTTCATATTTTCCAGGGTTTTGGTCTACTTTTCTTTCCCAGGACTTGGTGACTTCTTTTCTAGGTTTTAGATTTTAGTGTTTTCCAGAGGGTGTGATGCCAGTGTCATTCCTAGTTACAGTCTTCTTTGTCTGATTGCCATGGAGTCTGTTTCATATGACAGTCTTCAGTTGAAAGATAACGACATGTTTTCAGATTTTGGGATTTCGGAGCCTGCAGAGCTGCTGAGGATCTTTGATCCTGTTCCAGGATATCAGCAACTTTCCTCCTTGTCTGAGTAGTCTGCATTCCACAAAAGACTGACACATTGAGGAGCCTGCATGCGGATCCCTTTTTATTAGGATTCAGCAACTTTCTTCCACATGAAGAAATACACAAGGAGGAGGGTAACTCTTGCTCCCCTCGTGATGAAATAAATACACATGTATTTATTTCTTCACGGGGAGAAAGATTAACGTTACTTGTTTAGTACTTACTGTTCACTGCTCTCTGCCTCATTTAAGATCCCCTTTCTACCACATAATTTATGGTTCTGTTTCTGTCCTTGGTTAAGTGTCGTCTCGTATGGCTTAGTTCTCCTTTCATTGGGTTTAGCTTTCCTTCTCTTTCGTCTACTTTCATACAGTATTTAGTATTCTTTCATAGAGCTGAATATCCTTTCAGAACGTTTTTCACTGGGGGTAGAATTAGTCCTTTCATAAAGGTTAGTGTCCTCATCTTTCACAGAGCTAGTGTTCTTTTCTTTCATAGGGGCTTGTGTTCTCTCTTTCATAGGAGTTAAAGTCCTCTTCTTTCACAGGGGCTAGTGTTGTGTCCTATCATAGGGGTTAGCGTCCTCTTGTTTCACAAGGGTTAGTGTTCTCTCCTTTTAGAGGTTTTTGCTTCCTCTTCTTTCACAGAGGCTAGTGTTCTCTTGCTCTCTTCTTTTTATAGGGGTTAGCGTCCTCTTCTGTCACAGGAGCTAGTGTTCTTTCTCTTTTGGGGGGCTAGTGTTCATTCTTTTCATAGGGGTTGGAGTCTTCTTTCGCAGGAGCTAGTGTTCACACCTTTCATAGGGGTTAGCGCCCACTTCTTTCGCAGGGGCTAGTGTTACCTCCTTTCATACAGGCTAGCGTCCTCTGTTTTTTTTCACATGGGCTCGTGTTTTGTCCTTTCATAGATTCAGTGTACAGTTCATTCTTGGTGTGTGTGTGTCCTCTTCTTTAAGTTTATTCCCTTCCTTTCGTATGTATATTTTTTATGTCCAATCTTGCTTTTAAATGACCCTTTGTGTGTGTTCTTTCACGTGGACTATTGTCTTTTAGTGATGTTTCTGTCATCTTCTTTTCCCATGGTCTGTTGTCCTTTCACAGGTAGAATGCCTTTCTTACATAGAGTTTAGTGTTCTCTTTACAAAGGGCCTAGTGTCGTTTTTTTTTGTGATGACATAGTGTGTCTCTTTTATCGAATTCAGTGTCCTTTTGTCCCCTGTATTGTTCTTAGCGCTAGGGTTTATTATTACCTTTTTCACAGAGTTTTGCGTTTCTCTTACAGGGTTCACCGTACATTCATAGCTTTTGTATCCCCTTTCGCACGATTCAGTGCCTTTGTGATCATATGATTGGAACTGTTCTTTCACAGAGTTTAACATATTTTCTTCTTACAGAATACGTCGTCGTACGTCGATTTCTCCTTTCTTAGGGTTTAATGCATCCTTCTTCTGGAATATAGTTATTCATAGGTGTTAATGTCTTCTTTCTTCTGTTTTAGTTAGAATTTTCTTCGTTAGTATTTCAACACAGCTTTTTTTTGGGCAGGACCAAACAGGAAGTGGTGCCAGTCTTCCAGACGACCACCAGGATCGCAGACCAGAGAGAAGGTGCGCCACTACTTGTTAAAATAGTTAATTCGAATGTCGTAATAGTAGCAGAACTGTTACATTTTCATTTTGTTCCCCAATTAAGTATGTACTTGGGGATCATCAGTCAGTCACACTGCTTCGACAATAGAGATGTTAAAAGTGTGTGTAACAGGTATTTATAACCATCATGGCATTGATCGTTGTCCTTTTTTGTTCTCAGGGGTGTCTATCCCCGCAGTAAAGCACTCAGATTTTTTGTCGTATGTTTTTTTTTTTTTTTAGAAATAATGTTTGGAATTTACCATAGATCCCAGCTCTCTCTAGATATTCTTTCGTTTTTTTTTGTAGACGAAATTTCTTCGACAAAAATATCGTTTTAACTGTCCATGTTTTTAAAGCACGATATTCAGATTTTCCGCAGAATAATACAAAATATTTTTATAATGATTTTACAGATGTTTAAAATATTGTTCACATTTTGATGTTAAACTCTGATGGCCCTTTTCTTATAAAGTTCGGTTTCCCCCTCACATCTTCGCCTCTGGCGTGTGCCAAAGTTTTAAGAGTTTGTCAGGTCATGGGAACTGTCAGTGGATGTACATAGTAGCGATCTGCCCCTAGAGGGATTGAAAAAAAATGAACGTATTCTTTGTTTTCTCTTTTTTTTTTTACTTGCTTGTGCTTTCTTTTGCTTGTTGTTTTTTTTTTTTACTGGTGGACCAAAGATATAGGGAACACTGATTCCACGCTTCTCACTACCAAGCCCTTAAAACCACCATACATGTCCACGTATTGGCTTTAACATGCACAGACATTTACAAATTGTAGAAAAACTCTGTACGTTTCATGACTGAACATAGGGAAATAAGCGACAGCACAGCGACAGCACTGACAAAAAAAAAAAAAAAAAAACTGTGAACATCTGGAATATGTGTATGAAGACCTGGTACGATCTAGTCTGGCATCTCTGTTAATTTTAGAGTCAGTAGTATGATAAGGAGGTCTTTTTCATCACCTAAAAGGAGCTTGAACTGCACACATGTTTTCTCCCCCTGCTAATATGTGTGATCTTGTTTTGAGACTTCTTTTAGTAATTTGATGTAGAGCTGGTTTTCCTAGAAGGGTGGCTGGAGGGGTGTGTCATTTAACAGTGGTGTCAGTCTTCATTAGTCCTGTGAGGTCTTTCGGCGGAGCTGTGAAGAATAACAACAGCGCGCATCTTTACCTCCAATCTGCAATTATATGATGAAAAGAAATTTGAAGCAGTGCATTTGTTTTATCTGAGTCATTGCTGGTGTAAATTACAATGTGATCAGGGCATGATTCAGTATGTGTGTGAGTGTTCATTAAATGAAAATGTGTGTTTATATGAGCTGTATGCATGTATCTGCAGTAATGTTCGTGTGTGTGTGTGTGTGTGTAAGTGTAAATGTGTAACCAGACACCTACGTCTAACGTACACTCTTTAGCAAAGCTCAGTTTGGAATGAATGAATTGCACATTTGTGCGTGCATATATATACTTGAACACCCATGGCTTTAACATGCACAAGCATACACAAATATGCATCGAAGCACATGCCGGCAGTCACATTTACATGCCCTCACGCACATGGATGTGCATATGGACGCGCGTGTGTGCGCACGCACACACACACACACACACACACACACACACACACACACACACACACACACACACACACACACACACACACACACACACACACACACACACACAACATTGAAGACAACAGCAAGCTTTTACTCAGTTCCCCATAATACATGGCGTGAAACAAAATATAGTCGGACGGAAAAAGCACAAACTAAAAATGTTTCTTAAACTAAGTTAGTATTGATGAATTGAATAAATCAGATTTGTTTGCAGATGGAATAAGATCTGAACTGAAGATACTGATGACGTATTGACAGGGGCAAGACACTGCATACATCAACGGGGGAAAGGAGCTGCTTTATCAACGGAAATGGAGAGACAGGCCATATGAACGAACTCAGTGGATGTGGCTTACCACAAATGGGGGAGCATTGTTCCTGATTTTTTGCTTGTTCTCTCTCTCTTACACTTCTTCCAGTGTAGCTGTCCCTTTCTTTCATAGTTAGTTGTGTGTCTTAGAGTGTAGTGTTTCCTTGTTGTGTAGAGTTGTGTCGTCTTCTATCCCAGGATTCATTGTCTTCTTTCCCAGAGTTTAGTATCGCCGCCTTTCCTCACAAAAGTTCTACTGTCTTTTACAGGGGGTATATCTTCGACACTCACAAGTTTGAAATCTCCTTTCTGCGGTACTAGCATCTTCTTCTATCTCAGCTAGTCGTCTCTTATTCAGGATTTAGTGTTTTCTTGATTCACAGATGTTTATGTCCTTTTCTTCAGGAACTAGTGTCCCATATTTTCCACAGCTGATGCTCGTCTTTTTTCAATTGGGGTGTACCTTTCCTAACTTTCTAGTCTTCAGTGATTCTTTCTGTGCGTTTTTCTTTTCCAGGACTTTGGGTTTCTTTCTCAGAGTATTATGTCTTCTTCTTTCCTAGGATTTAGTGCCACGTTCTTTCCCAGGGTTCTTCTGTCCTAAGATCACGAGTCTTTTTTTTTTGGGTTTAGTGCATTTTTCTTTTACCAGGATTTAGTGTTCTGTCATTTCCCAGGGTCCATGCCTTCTTTCCCAGGCTTTATACCCACAACGTCCACAACACTTAGTGCCTTCTTCTTATTCCCAGTGTTTAGTCTTTCTTCGTTTTAAGGATTCATTGCCCTCTTCTTTTCCCCACCACAACACACCCCCATTATACCCCGACCACAACACAGCACCACCCACCACAGCCACCACACCACACCCACACACACCACACACACACACACTACCACACACTTCCACTACACTACAACAACACACACACACACACACTACAACACACACACACCACACACAACACACACACACACAACACACACACAACACACACACACACACACACACACACACACACACACACACACCACACACCCACACACACCACAAGACACCACACCCCAAAAACACACACCCCCCAACCACACCCACCCACCAAAACATTAAACATTACACCACACACACACCACACCACACACACACACACACACAACACACCACACCACACCATACCAGGGGGGGGTCGAATAGCTCAGCGGTAGAGCGCCGGATTCGTAATCTTGGTGATCCTGGGGTGCTTGAAATCTCCGCCGGGCCGTTTCGGTCCAGGGGGATTTTTCACTCGGAGTTGGAATTGGTTCTGACTCCATCTCCCTTACAGTCCTTTGAATGACACTAAACCGAGGTTCACAAGAGTGGGGACTCTGGTATTTTACACCAAGGCCTGTTTGGCCGTGTGTGTTGAGGTCTGAACTGAAATATGCGTGTCCAACATTCAAACCTAGGGTGTTTTATTGTCCAGCACTTCGCACTAGTGCTTGTACCGAGGTCTGTGGGAAGTCTTGAAGAGGCTCTCCGGCAGTGGTTGCTTTCTTTTGATGCGTGAAGAGTGTGGTTTTTCATTTTGTCATAGCCACGTTTTGCGCAGATCTGCACATTCTGTCGCCTCACAGTCTGTCATGGATCGGTGGGGGTCTTCTGTAAGCAGGAACCACAGTGTACGGTGCCTTCTTTGACTACATCTGTCTGTGGGATACAGCAGAAGGTGTTCAGAAACTTCGACTCCCAGGTGTCTTGTCACCTCGGGTGGTGGGTTGTTTTAGGACAGGGAGTCTAGCGCAGAATGGTGGCTTTGACTAGGCTTTAGTAGCTTTGGGGGGGGGGGGGGTAGGGGTTAGGGGGAGGCCCATTCCAGCGCATCATTTAGCTCCTGGCAAGACTGAAGATGTGCAGGATACTGCGGTGTTGAACTTCTGTGTGGATAAGAAACTTTGGCCGCGTAGTCGGAGACGTATACAGAGAAATATCTCTGGTGGTATTTAGATAACACGGTCGGAATGGATCGGAATGGCCTTACCATGAGATCCATTTTGCGGTGGCATCAGCTTGACTGGCTCCTGCGCGTGGGAGCTTATCAGGGTGTAGGGATACTGGAGGTGTCAGAGCTGTAGTACATAGAGAAGAGTGCCACTGGCCTTCCTGTGTGACACATGGCTGCTCTGGTTTCTGTGACAGTTGTCCGCGGACCAAAGGTACAGAGCAGTGGTACCAGACGAGATGCTTCAGGAAAGGCATGCATTTCCTGAAGTGTCTCTTGGGATCCCCTGGTACTGTCTGAGTACCCCTTGTTTTGCAGAGAACCTGTCATGGCGGTCATATCAGCATGGAGTTCACACAGGAGGTCCCGTGGAACTGGCTTCAGTATAGGCTTTAACGTCGGTCGTGTTCCTGTCGAGGATGTAAATTTCGCCCCTGATTCGTGGCTGATTCGCGATTCGTGTTACAAATCGGGTCTCTCTTCCACACGGATCTTTCAACAACGCCACTGCATGCCTTTAGTTTTGTTAGTGACTGGATGTTGTGTTGGATTAGTTAAATAAGTGGGGAGCAGAGGAAGGGGGGCAGGGGGTACTAAAGAAGCCTGGCTAGAGAAATACGTACATATATAGATGTATATGTACATATTTGTCTCTGGTGTAACCATTGCCATTCATTCTGCGCATTATTCCCTGTTCTGGTGATTCATCAGTCAGGGTGATGGTTCCTGGGAATCAGAGTTGCTGGCTGCCTTCTGTTGTGTTCCATAGATGGATACAGTTGAAGGAGTTGCTGCGCATCCTGGGACCAGTGTGCAGGGGATGTTTATCGTTTTATGACATGATTGTGAGGCAATAGAGTTGGAGGTATCCGTGGATCGGTCATCGGCCAGCTGGGGGTCAGATTGTTCATGTGTCTGAGAAAGGTGGTCATTTGAACAAGAAGTGTTTTACTGCTCTTGTTCTCACCCTAGATTCCAGGCCAGCCCAGGCCAAACTGGCTCAGGCTAGGTGGCCAAGGCAGGCTGACCCTCCTCGACCCTACCCTAATCTACCCTACCCCCATGGCCAGGGCCCAGGCCTAGCCCAGCGTAGGCCCAGGCCAGCCCAGGCCAAATGGCCAAGGCCAGATTGACCCTCCCCGACCTTCACTGACCTTCCCTGACCCTACCCTATCCCAGGCCAAACTGGCCCAGTCCACACCACCTACCACTCTACCACACACACCACCCACCACACACACCACCACACCACCACACCACCACAACTACGCCATACCACTACCACACCACTACCACCACACCACAACACACAACCCACCCCCCACCACCACCACACCACACACCACCATCACCACACCACCACCACCACAACACCACCATCACTAACACAATCACTGCACTATAAACACGCCACACACCACCACCAAACACCACCCCAACACACACACACCACACCACACACACACACACACCACCCACCACCACCACCACCCCACACACCACACCACACACCACACCACACCACCACACCACCACCCACCACCACCACACCACCCACACCACCACCACCACCACACCACCACCACCACACCACACAACACCACAACACACACTAACACCACCACACACACACAACCCCTACCACCCCCCCCCCCCTCCCCTGAGTCATCGCCTTCTCTCCCTTGGTTGGGTGTTTCCTTCGTCGACAGGGTTCCATGTAGTAATAGTTTTCTATTCTTTCTGGGTTTATATCCTTTTTCCCAGTGTTTTGTGTCTTCAAATTTTCCAGGATTTGGTGTGTTTTTCTTTCCCAGGACTTGGCGACTTCTTCTTTCTAGGTTTTAGTGTTTTCTTTCCCAGGGTCCAATGCCTGTGTGTCCTTCCTAGCTTACAGTCCTCTTTTGCATGATTGCCATGGATGCTCTTGTTTCCTATGACAGTCTTCTGTTGAACAAGGATACAAAACAGTAGGCACCCAGTGGATGGTTCAGGAAAGTATCAAACGATCCCTTCAGTGATGTCGCAGGCCTCATGTTTCAGGGATCTGGAAGACGGGCGCATGTTTTCAGATCTTTGGGATTTTGCTGCAGAGCTGCTGAGGAAGTCTTTGATCCTGATCCAGAACTATTTCCTTTGTGCGCACCTAGTTCCTCCTTGTCTGAGTAGTCCACATTCCACAGAAAGACTGACATGGCATTGAGGAGTCTGCATGCGAATCCTTTTATTAGGATTCAGCAACTTTCTTCCACATGAAGTAATACACATGGATGGTAGCTCTTGCCCCCCCCCCCCCCCCCCCCCCCCCCCATGAAATAAATACACATGTATTTATTTCTTCATGGGGGAGCAACATTAACGTACTTGTTTAGTACTTACTGTTCACTGCTCTCTGCCTCATTTAAGATCCCCTTTCTACCACATAATTTACGGTCCTGTTTCTGTCCTTGGTTAAGTGTCGTCTCGTATGGCTTAGTGTTCTCCTTTCATTGGGTTTAGCTTTCCTTCTCTTCCGTCTACTTTCATACAGTATTTAGTATTCTTTCCATAGAACTGAATACCCTTTCAGAACGTTTTTTCTTAGAATAGAATTGAGTCCTTTCATAAAGGTTAGTTTCCTCTTCTTTCACAGAACTGGTGTTCTTTTCTTTCATAGGGGCTTGTGTTCTCTCCTTTCATAGCAGTTAGAGTCCTCTTCTTTCACAGGGGCTAGTGTTGTGTCCTATCATATTAGAGTCTTCCTTCAC
>JADBJO010010509.1:16281-31512 GCA_016801955.1 Conus betulinus | reverse complement strand
TATTTCTAAAAAAAAAAAAAAACATTACGACAAAAAATCTGAGTGCTTTACTGCGGGGATAGACACCCCTGAGAACAACAAAGGACAACGATCAATGCCATGATGGTTATAAATACCTGTTACACACACTTTTAACATCTCTATTGTCGAAGCAGTGTGACTGATGTCCCAAGTACGTACTTAATTGGGGAACAAAATGAAAATGTGTAACAGTTCTGCTACTATTACGACATTCGAATTAACTATTTTAACAAGTAGTGGCGCACCTTCTCTCTGGTCTGCGATCCTGGTGGTCGTCTGGAACTGGCACCACTTCCTGTTTGGTCCTGCCACAAAAAAGCTGTGTTGAAATACTAACGAAGAAAATTCTAACTAAACATCAAGAAAGAAGACATTAACACCTATGAATAACTATTCCAGAAGAAGGATGCATTAAACCCTAAGAAAGGAGAAATCAACGTACGACGACGTAATTCTGTAAGAAAAAAATATGTTAAACTCTGTGAAAGAACAGTTTCAAATCATATGATCACAAAGGCACTGAATCGTGCGAAAGGGGATACAAAAGCTATGAATGTACGGTGAACCCTGTAAGAGAAAACGCAAAACTCTGTGAAAAGGTAATAATAAACCCTAGCGCTAAGAACAATACAGGGGACAAAAGGACACTGAATTCGATAGAAAGAGACACACTATGTCATCACAAAAACGACACTAGGCACTTTGTAAAGAGAACACTAAACTCTATGTAAGAAAGGCATTCTACCTGTGAAAGGACAACAGACCATGGAAAAAGATGACAGAAACATCACTAAAAGACAATAGTCCACGTGAAAGAACACAACACAAAGGGTCATTAAAAAGCAAGATTGGACATAAAATCCATACGAAAGGAAGGGAATAAACTTAAAGAAGAGGACACACACACACCAAGAATGAACTGTACACTGAATCTATAAAAGGACAAAACACGAGCCCATGTGAAAAAACAGAGGACGCTAGCCTGTATGAAAGGAGGTAACACTAGCCCCTGCGAAAGAAGTGGGCGCTAACCCCTATGAAAGGAGTGAACACTAGCTCCTGCGAAAGAAGACTCCAACCCCTATGAAAAGAATGAACACTAGCCCCCAAAAGAGGAAAGAACACTAGCTCCTGTGACAGAAGAGGACGCTAACCCCTATAAAAAGAAGAGAGCAAGAGAACACTAGCCTCTGAAAGAAGAGAAGCAAACACCTCTAAAAGGAGAGAACACTAACCCTTGTGAAACAAGAGGACGCTAACCCCTATGATAGGACACAACACTAGCCCCTGTGAAAGAAGAGGACTTTAACTCCTATGAAAGGAGAGAACACAAGCCCCTATGAAAGAAAAGAACACTAGCTCTGTGAAAGATGAGGACACTAACCTTTATGAAAGGACTAATTCTACCCCCAGTGAAAAACGTTCTGAAAGGATATTCAGCTCTATGAAAGAATACTAAATACTGTATGAAAGTAGACGAAAGAGAAGGAAAGCTAAACCCAATGAAAGGAGAACTCTAAGCCATACGAGACGACACTTAACCAAGGACAGAAACAGAACCATAAATTATGTGGTAGAAAGGGGATCTTAAATGAGGCAGAGAGCAGTGAACAGTAAGTACTAAACAAGTAACGTTAATCTTTCTCTCCCGTGAAGAAAAAAAATACATGTGTATTTATTTCATCACGAGGGGAGCAAGAGTTACCCTCCTTGTGTATTTCTTCATGTGGAAGAAAGTTGCTGAATCCTAATAAAAGGATCCGCATGCAGGCTCCTCAATGCCATGTCAGTCTTTCTGTGGAATGCAGACTACTCAGACAAGGAGAACCAGGTGCGCACATAGAATATAGTTCTTTTGGAACAGGATCAAAGACTTCCTCAGCAGCTCTGCAGCGAAATCCCAAAGATCTGAAACATGCGTCCACGTTATCTTTGTTCAACAGAAGACTGTCATATGAAACAAGAACATCCATGGCAATCATACAAAGAAGAAGACTGTAACTAGGAATGACACTGGCATCACACCCTGGGAAAGAAAACACTAAAACCTAGAAAAGAAGTCACCAAGTCCTGGGAAAGAAAAGTAGACCAAACCCTGGAAAATATGAAGACACAAAACACTAGGCAAGAGGACATTAAACCCTAGAAACAATGGAAAACTATACTACATGGAACCCTGGTGATGAAGGAAACACCCAACCAGGGGAGAGAAGTCGATGTTTCCTAGGGGGGGGGGGGGGGTTGTTGGTGTGGTGGTTGATTTCTGATTGTTGTGTCAGTGGTATGGTGGGTGACGGTGTGGTGGTAATGGTAGTGGGATGGTGGTAGTGGTGGTGGTGAGGTGGTCGTTTTTAATGGTGCTGTGGTGGTTGTGCTGTGGTGTGTGTGTGGTGGTGTGGTGGTCGTCGTTTATGGTGGTGTTGTGGTTGTGTGTGGTGGTGGTGGTGGTGGTGTGGTGGTGGTGGTGGTGTGTTGTGTGGTGGTGGTGGTGGGGTGGTGGGGGTGGTGGGGGTGGGTGATTGTGGGTGGTGTGTGTGTGGTGTGTGGTGTGGTTGTGGTGTGGTGTGGTGGTGGTGTGTGGTGGTGTGGTGTGGTGGTGGTGGTGGTGGTGGTGTGGTGGTGGTGTGGTGTGGGGTGGTGGGGTGGTGTCGTGGTAGAGTGGTGTGGCCTGGGCCAGTTTGGCCTGGGATAGGGTAGGGTCAGGGAAGGTCAGTGAGGGTCGGGGAGGGACAATCTGGCTGGGCCACCTAGCCTGGGCCAGACTGACTAAGGCTGGCCTGGGCCTAAGCTGGCCTAGACCTGGGCCCTGGCCATGGGGTAGGGTAGTTAGGGTAGGGTCGGGAAGGGTCAGCTTTGCCTTGGCCATCTAGCCTGAGACGTTTTGGCCTTGGCTGGCCTGGGAATCTAGGGCGAGAACAAGAGCAGTAAAACACTTCTTGTTCAAATGACCATCTTTCCCAGACACATGGACAATCTGACCCCCAGCTGGCTGATGACCGATCCATGGATACCTCCAACTCTATTGCCTCCCAATCATGTCAAAAAAAGATAAACATCCCCTGCACACTGGTCCCAGGATGCACAGCAACTCCTTTAACTGCATCCATCTATGGAACACAACAGAAGGCAGCCAGCAACTCTGATTCCCGGGAACCATCACCCTGACTGATGAATCACCAGAACAGGGAATAATGCGCAGAATGAATGGCGATGGTTACACCAGAGACAAATATGTACATATACATCTATATGTACATATTTCTCTAGCCAGGCTTCTTTAGTACCCCCTGCCCCTTCCTCTGCTCCCCACTTATTTAATTAATCCAACACACACCATCCAGTCACTAACAAAACTAAAGGCATGCAGTGGCGTTGTTGAAAGATCCGTGTGGAAGAGAGACCCGATTTGTAACACGAATCGCGAATCGGCCACGAATCAGGGGCGAAATTTAGATATCCCCGACAGCAAACAATACCGACATTAAAGCCTATACTGAAGCCAGTTCCACGGGACCTCCTGTGTGAACTCCATGCTGATATGACCGCCATGACAGGCTCTCTCTGCAAAACAAGGGGTACTCAGACAGTACCAGGGGATCCCAAAAGACACTTCAGGAAATGCATGCCTTTCCTGAAGCATCTCGTCTGGTACCACTGTTCTGTACCTTTGGTCCGCAGACAACTGTCACAGAAACCAGAGCAGCCATGTCACACAGGAAGGCCAGTGGCACTCTGCTTTATGAAGTACAGCTCTCTGACGCCTCCAGTGTCCCTACACCCTGCTAAGCTCCCACGCGCAGGAGCCGGTCAAGCTGATGCCACCGCAAAATGGATCTCACTGTAAGGCCATTCCGATCCATTCACACCGTGTTATCTAAATACTCCGCCAGAGATATTTCTCTGTACATGTCTCCGACTACGCGACACAAAAATTTCTTATCCACACAGAAGTTCAACACCGCAGCATCCTGCACACTTTCAGTCTTGCCAGGAGCTAAATGATGCGCTGGAACGGGCCTCCCTCCCCCCTACCCCCCCCCCCCCCCCCCCCCCCTCGAAGCTACTAAAGCCTAACCAAACCACCCTTCTGCACTAGACTCCCTCCCTATCCTAACAACCCACCATCCAAGGTGACAAGCCACTTGGAAGTCGAAGTTTCTGAACACCTTCTGCTGTATCCCACAGAAAGATGTAGTCAAAGACGGCACCATACACCATGGTTCCTGCTTACAGAAGACCCCCACCATTCCATGACAGACTGTGAGGCAACAGAATGTAGATATCTCCACAAAAAGTTGCAACGACAAACTGAAAATGATACTCTTCACGACCACTGCGGAGAGCCTCTTCAAGACTTCCCACAGACCTCGGTACAAGCACCAAGGCGAAGTGCTGGATAATAAAACATCCTAGGTCTAAACGTTGGACACGCATATTTCAGTTCAGACCTCAACACACACACGCCAAAAGGCTTAGTGTAAAATACCAGAGTCCCCACTTTTTGAACCTCGGTTTATCGTCTCATTCAAAGTACTGTAAGGGAGATGGAGTCAGAACCAATGTCAGCTCCGAGTGAAAATCCCCCGTACCGAAACGGCCCGGCGGAGATCGAACCCACAACCCCAGGATCACCAAGATTACAAGTCCGGCGCTGTACCACTGAGCTATTCCAACCCCCTGGTATGGTGTGGTGGGTCGTTGTGTATTGTGTTCTGGTGTGGTGCAGTGTAATGTGATGTTTTGTGTGTGTGTGTTGGGGTGGAGTGTTTATGAGGATGATGTGTGTGTGTTTGGGGTGGTGGTGTGGGTGGTGTGTGGGATTGTGTGTGTGTGGTGTGTGTTGCGTGTGTGTGGTGTTGTTTGTTGTGTGTGTGTGTGTGTGTGTGTGTGTGTGTGTGTGTGTGTGTGTTATTTTGTGGTGATGTGTGTGTGTTGTGTGTGTGGTGTGTGTCGTGTTTTGTGTGGTGGTGGTGGTGTGTGGTGTGGTGTGGTGTGGGGTGTGTGGTCGGGGTATAATGGGGGCGGGTTGTGTTGTGGTGGGGAAAAGAAGAGGGCACTGAATCCTTGGAACGAACAAAGACTAAACATTATAGAATAAAGAAGGCACTAAGTACTGAGAAAGAAGTGGGCACTAAAGTCTGGGAAAGAAGGCATGGACCCTGGGAAAGGACAGAACACTAAATCCTGGTAAAAGAAAAATGCACTAAACCCAGGAAAGAAGACACGTTATCTTAGGACAGAAGAACCCTGGGAAAGAACGTGGCACTAAATCCTAGGAAAGAAGAAGACATAATACTCTGAGAAAGAACCCAAAATCTGGAAAAGAAGACGCATGAAGGAATCACTGAAGACTAGAAAGTTAGGAAAGGTACATCCCAATTAAAAAAAAAAGACAAGCATCAGCTGTGGAAAATACGGGACATTAGTTCCTGAAGAAAAGGACATAAACATCTGTGAATCAAGAAAACACTAAATCATGAATAAGACGACTAGCATCTGAGATCGAAGAAGATTCTAGTACCGCAGAAAGGAGATTTCAAACTTGTGAGTGTAGAATATATACCCCCTGTAAAAGACAGTAGAACTTTTGTGAGGAAAGGCGATACTAAACTCTGGGAAAGAAGACAATGAATCCTGGGATAGAAGACGACACAACTCTACAAAAGGAAACACTACACTCTATGACAGCACATATAACTATGAAAGAAAGGAACAGCTACACTGGAAGAAGTGTAAAGACGAGAGAGAGAAACCAGCAAAAAAATCAGAAACAATACTCCCCCATTTGTGGTTGGCCGCATCCACTGAGTTCGTTCACATGGCCTGGTCTCCGTTGTCCGTTGATAAAGCAGCTTCTTTCCCCCGTTGATGTAGCAGTGTCTTGCCCCTGTCAATACATAATCAGTATCTCAATTCAGATCTTATTCCATCTGCAAACAAATCTGATTCATTCAATTCATCAAAAAACTAACTTGGTTTAAGAAACATTTTTAGTTTGTGCTTTTTCCATCTGACTATATTTTGTTTTACGCCATGTATTATTGGGAACCGAGTAAACGCTTGCTGTTGTCATCAATGTGTGAGTGTATGGAGTGTGTGCGCGCGCGCGTGCGCGTGTGTGTGTGTGTGTGTGTGTGTGTGTGTGTGTGTGTGTGTGTGTGTGTGTGTGCGCGTGTGCGCGCGTGCGCGCGCGCGCGCGCGAACGCATGCTTGCCTGCCTGTCAATGCATGCAGTAATGAGCTTTTACAATGGTGACCAGAGGTGCATTTAGAGGACACGTCATGACAATATATGTTTCTCTTAGCTTTTCACCCCCAGGTAAAAAAAAACAAACAAAAACAAAAAAAACCGAACAAATGGTGTGTGCATGTGTTACGGGTCAGGGTGGGGGTCTGAGGGTTTTCGCTTAGTTTAAACTTCCAGTCTTGACAAGTTTGGACAAGAAATCAGCCCCGTTTGTCAGCTTACCGCACGGACGCCGGTTCCAAGAGAAAAATAAGAGCAGCAGAAAATCAAAGAGCTCACAGTATTAAGAACTAGTTTTTCGACCAGCCGCCGCCGTGGAAGTGGTTAGCGTCGCGGACTCCCGGCTGGGAGGTCGTGGGTTCGAATCCCATCAGAGTCATGTGGGTTTTTCTGCCCCGACCGGCTCCTACCCAGCGTTGTTTGCTGCGGACTCAGTTGGGAAGACTGGGACCACACAGTCGAGTTTTCATCCACTTAATGGATGCGTTTCTGAGAGTGTTGCTCAAATTTCCTGACCAACACTGCAGGTGCCTGTATCTCTTTGGCCTGGTTGACGCGGGATATATTATGAAAGGAAGCGTAGAGTACAGCCATGTCATGTAGTCTCAGACCGAAATGGAAATCCGTAGCATCATTTTAATCATCCTCATTCTCATCAGTCAGCATAAAAAAGGTCTCAAATTCTGTGGCTCTTCATGCCCTGCTCTCATGGTGACCTCAATTTCGATGTCCTCTCCATGTTTGTGGTCTTGGTTTGGTTCCGTCGGGGTCACCGGTATCGGCGAGTCTATGAGGGCTGTCGTTGGACGGACGTGGTGGCGCCCTCGGGAGGGAGAGCTCACTCACTCACGCCGGCTCCGCGACTAAGCAATTATTGTCGTCAGTAGGGGGGCTTAGTAGGTGGTGTCATGCGTATATTAGATCAGACAGGCGCCACTGAACACCACCGAAGTGACTCAGCAGCAGTGCAGTGTCTCCTCCGGTGGGTTTGCCTCTTGACGACTTGACATTGACTGCTTCCTGTGGATTGCCGGTGCCGGGGCTGCAGCGGGGCCGACGGGCTGTGGCTGTGAACGGGGTGTCGAAATGAGCGGGCGTGGATGCACTGCCTCTGAGGTAGCGCAGAGGCTGGGACAAAAAAAAAAAAAAAAAAAAAAAAAAAAAAAAAAAAAAAAAAAAAAAAACTAGTTTTTCAACCGCCGTTTCTTCTAAGGGTACGTCACACGATACACCCAGGTGAGAATGCCAGACGTTCAAGCTGACACCGCCGATTTCTTAACTGGTGCTCAAAAAATTAATAATCAGCCAGAACCACCTTCTCGATTTCTGCAGCCTGTTTCTTTCAGTCTACTGTACTGGGCCCAATGGTAAAGTAGCGGGAGGACTGGGTCGACCTAAAATACACTTTTTATCATGCAACTCGTAGGAATTTGGGTCCGGCCGGAGCAGTTTTCTTCGTTCCATTCGATCGTCGAGCCAAATAATCACCTGTGTACCAGCAGACCTGATCTTTAGCTCATAATGCTAAATGCAGACAAAGCCTTTCGCCATACAAAGGCATGCCATGAAATGCTTTAAAAAACACAAAATAGTTTGAAATTGTTACTTATCATCGAATGTCAGATGCAGACTCTAATCAAGGTCACACACAGCTACAGAGGAAAACTGAAACTATGCAGACCCTTAAAGGCAATGAAAACTGTACCTCGTGTCTTAAAATTGTCTTTCCTACACAACGGTCTACGCTAAATGCTGTCCGTAAGGTAGAGAAACTCACATTAAAGAGGCAGGATACAATAATTTTTTTTTTCTGAGATCCTGTTCTGGCATATCTCCGACATGTGTTCAAGCAAACTGAAGTATATCTTTTTTTTTTTTTCTCATCCACGCGTATAGAAGTCGAAAGAGATATCCCATTCCTTGGTAAGGAAACCCAGCGTAGATAGCGGGACGTTCGCATTTTAAGAGAAATGATACAAAACGAAACCAGACGGTTTGGGTCAATTTCTGAATTTCGGCTCTCTCTCTCTCTCTCTCTCTCTCTCTCTCTCTCTCTCTCTCTCGCTCGCTCGCTCTCGCTCTGTATTTGTGCGTGCGTGCGTGCGCGTGTGTGTGTGCGTGTGCATGCGTGAATGCGCGCGCGCGCGCGCGCAGATATATAAAAAAAAAAAACATCATGACCAATGGCGCGTATGGACATGCGTGGATCTCATATCCCCTCCTCACTTCCAGTCATCTGCGAGGATCGCACTGAAACTTCAACAGTGGTGTGTTACAGTTGTGCATCACAGAACTGGGAGCAGTACTTTTGATAAAGAAACAAAGAAGAAGAAAGAAAACACCATGAGCCATGCTTTGGTGTCATTTGTTTGATAAACTCACTCACAGACACTGGCGCCCACATACACAGCAGAGCGGACGAACGACAGGGGAGGGGAAGGGAGGGGGCAGAGGGAGGTTCTGAATTTCCCTCCCCTGGATGGTCAAAATTGCATTTTCGCCATGCTGCACCTCTCCCTTTTCCCCATTCCCTACCCTGGGGAGGGACCCCCAGACCCCCCTTTGAAATACCACTTCTGATGTGTGAATTATCCAACGGGTGGCGTTTCTTTCGTAAGAGAGAGACGCCACCACCACCACCACCACCACCCTCACTTTAAAAAAAAAAAAAGGACAGAAGAGACCCCCTGTTCCCCCCCCCCCCCCCCCCCCCCCCCCCCCCCCCACCCCCCATCTCCCTCTCGATTTAAAAGTAGTTTGGAAAAGAACACTCAACCATACCCGCCCCCTCCTCCCTCCCCCCCCCCCCAATCCCTCAGCTTTTACCAAATTTCCGCCGTATTTGCTTTATTTGTTTCAATTCATGCTGATGCCCGGGCACGTTTTCTCCCTTCTCCCACTGAGGGACCCCCCCCCCCCCCCCCCCCCCCCCCCCCCCCCCCGACCTCACCCTCACCTCTCTGGAACCCCCCCCCTTCTCTCTTGATTGACACACACACACACACACACACACACACACACACACACACACACACACACACACACACCACACACACACACACACACACACACACACACACACACACCGCTCAGTTCTCACCTGCATCTCTGTCTAGGGGGTTCTCTTGTGTTGTCGGCTCTGGTCCTGGTGGAGGTCTCTGCGGGCGGCAGTGCTCCCTCCTCCCAGTGGTTCTCTCTCTCTCCCCGGGCATGTCCTCTCGTTTCTGGTGCCTGTTGCTCTTCGTAGCGGTCGCCTTTGTTCCCCGTCTGGAATAAAAATCCCCCCCCATAATTTCTTTTTCTCGTACATATTCCATCTTTTAAGCAATCGCGGAAACGTAAAGTTTTTGTTGCACCGGTGTACCGAACATGAGAAGTTGGGTGGTTTTTCGTTCTTTTTTTCTCGTCCTAAATGTCATCTGTTTTTGTCTGAAGAAGACACAAGAGGTCGAAATGCATTGTGTCTTGTCCTGTACTTTGTTGGTCTATGTTCTTGGCGGTAACTAACCCCCTCTCTTTCTAAATTTTGCTTCATTTTCCGCCCTCAGTGACTCCGTTTTGAAACCTATTTATTGAGCTTTCTGTCGAGAGCTTGTCTACTCTTACGGGGAGTAAATGTGGATGTAGCCAATTCTTTAAGGCTTTAGGCTTATTTGTGCTAGTTGTCTCCTAGTTCTTTTTTTTAGAATAGTCTGGTGTCTGGGGCAGAGCGGGATATGGACATGCGAGCATGTCGAATGTCTCTTCGCCTGTACAAAGTACCTTAAGGAGATCGCCCCTCACACTGACGTCACAAAGTCTGATCAGCCTCTGCAGAAGGGTGCCGTAGTCAAATGGTTAGCATTTGCCCGCGGAGGCGACGGCTTTGAGTTCGAACCACAAATGGGGTCGGATTTTTTTTTTTTCCGGCTCGAAAACCCTCTCTGCACGCAGCAGTAAACGGGTACCCGGTTCACTTTAGAGAAGGTTAGAGACGATGAAAGACCAAAGATAGGCTCCGCCTTCCAACATGCCATGCCATAGACAAGGTGAATCTCTGACTGTTCACTGCCCCTATGGTCGAAAGTCTATGAGAACTTTAGACCTTTTATTCGCGCAGTGCGGTGGTTAGTGTCGGGAGTCGCAGGCTGGGAGGTCGTTGGTTCGAGTTACGTCAGAGGCGTCATCTTCACACACACCCCCCTCCCTCCCGGCCGGATCTAGTGTAAAGTGAGCGTGTTTTTTTTTTTCTTATCTCAAACAGAAAGACTAGTCCACAGAATCCCATTTCATTCAATTAATGGACAACTGGTACTGAAACCCAGCAAGACACTTGGATGCTCAAAAGGGAATCTGTGATCTGAAATAGAGACAATTTGACCCACATTTTGTTCTTTTTGCTTGTTTGTGGAGCAGGTTTTTTTTAACAACTTGTTCAGGGTAGACCAACTGGCAAAAACATAATTAAACATCTAGTCAGTGCACGATCAGTTAGCAGTCAAGTATTTATTCCCAGTTCTCTCTCAAGCTCTTTTTTTTTTTTTTATCAAACCAAGAGGAATATGCTAAATGCGTACATTACAGCTTGAGGCAAAGAAATGTTTATTACTTTATTTTGGGGACTCGGCTACCACACTGTGTAATGCTAGCGGGTCGGCCTGCCCCACTGGTCTGCAACTTGTCAAAATGTAAAAACTTGTAGCCTGACAATTAAAAATCCTTTTTTAAAAAATAAAAAAAAAAGGGGGGGGGGGGGGGGGGGGGGGGGGGGGGGGGGGGGGGGAGACCACGAGCTCTATTCACCGTGTTTATTCTTTATTTAGGTTAGATTTATTGTTCACATGCCTCCCCCCCCCCCCCCCAAAAAAAAAAAAAAAAAAAAAAAAAAAAAAAAAAAAAAAAAAAGTGACAAGGTATATAACTGTGCTCACAATACGGGCAGAGGGAAGGAAAGAACTCTTTTATGTTTGAAATAGGAAACCGTTACGAGAGTATGGGAGAGGAGGGTTTTCCTTTCCTATCCCTCATCCATAGAAGTCGTGTGTGTGTGTGTGGGGGGGGGGGGGGGGGGGGGCGTTAGAAAATCAAGGTCGCATCGATGCAGTAAAACTTTGAGGATGCTTTGAAATGCCTAGGGAACATACGCCATCACCTTTTCATTTCACTAAAAATACGCTTTAATATTTGACGGAAAACTTTAGCGTAAAAATGGTGTTAAAGGAAGTTTTACAGGTGTCCAGGCGGGTGGCGACAGAGCGCGAGAGAGAGAGAGAGAGAGAGAGAGAGAGAGAGAGAGAGGGGGGGGAGAAGGAGAGACAGACAGACAGCAGACAGATAGACGAACGAATGAACGGATGGGCGGAACGGTCAGACAGAGACAGAGACAGGTGGAATGAAAAATACACAGAAATTTACAGACACCAAGCAGTGAAGTCCGAAAGAGAGAGAGAGAGAGAGAGAGAGAGAGAGAGAGAGAGAGGGAGAGGGAGGGAGGGGGTAGGGAGAGGGAGAGAGAGAGATGGCTGCGAAACGTAAAGCAAAAAGAAACTGATGGAGATCAGTATGGAGGGGTGTGCATGTAAATCCTGCCTACATGAGCTTACCGACGATTCATTTAAAATTTGGAGATATGAGGTGTGGGTGGGCAGAGAGAGAGAGAGAGAGAGAGAGAGAGAGAGAGAGAGAGAGAGGGAGAGGAGGAGGGAGGGAGGGAGGGAGGAGAGGGAGGAGAGGAGGGAGGGAGGGGAGAGAGAGAGGGAGGGAGAGAGAGGGAGGGAGAGAGGGAGGGAGGAGAGAGGAGGAGAGGAGGGGAGAGACAGAGAGGGAGGGGGGGAGGAGGGAGAGAGGGGGGGAGAGGAGAGGGGGGCGGGCTTGGAGGGGAGAGAGAGAGAGGAAGGAAGGGGGACAGACATACAGAGATACAGAGAGAGAGAGAGAGAGAGAGAGAGAGAGAGAGAGAGAGAGAGAGAGAGAGAGAGAGAGAGGGTGGGTGGGGATGGTTGGATGATGAAATGCTTCTTGCTGGAAGCCACTCTCAGGGAGAAAGGAACAGAATTAATTTCATCTCGGTTAAAAAAAAAAAAAAATGAATAAAGGCTGCTAGTTGCAAGCCATGCAAGTGTGAAGAGGGAGAGGCAGGGAGAGAATAAATCTGGTCAGACTTAAGCTTTCCGCAAATCAGCAAACAGGCCATTTTATCAGGCTACCCTAAACGAACCGACATGTCATTTTAAAAAGAATCAATACTTTTCCTATGACCCCCCCCCCCCCCCCCCTCCCGTCCATCCACACACATCCTGCTGATTTAGGGAAGCTGTCTTCTACCCCTCCCCCTCCACTCTTCTTTCCAGCCCCCCCCCCCCCCCCACTCAATTGAAAAACAAAATTTATGTGCTTGACACCCCCCCCCCCCCCCCCCCCCCCCCCCCCCCCCCCCACACACACACACACCCTATCCCATCGCTAGCGTTCAACTAAAGAAAATCGTAAACATATTCAGCAGACTTTATTCTAGTCACCTCGCAGTTTAACTACCTCCGCTCGTCTCCTTACACACACACACACACACACACACACACCTATCACACCTTGGTAGTATGTTCAGAAGCGAAGGGGAGGGTGGGCAGGCGCGGCGGGGGGGGGGGGGGGCAGGGGGCGTAGGGCAGTAGACATATTTTCATCTCGCACGTCCGCTTCCCCTAGAGCTTATCGTCAATACAGTCAATCTGATTTACTGAAATGCACTGGCACAGTAAGTTTCTTTATCATGTCAATATTTTTTTTTGATCATTTCTGCAATCGAACTGTCCTTGATATTTGACGGGAAGAAAGGTTTGTACGGGAGTGGGGTTTCAAAGGTATTCTTCCCCCAAAAAAATCATTTTATTTATGTAGGCCCATATTGTTTGATTTCAACGACAAAAAATGAGGACTTTGTGAGATCAGTCAAACTGACACTTCACACACATTTAAAACTTCAGTGTGCTCCTATGGCTTCCCTTCAATTTGAACGTGGAATTGGGCATGACAACGAAATTAGTGTCTCTATCAAGACCCTTCATTTTTATGACGTGTTTCTCAGTCACAGGCTGCCAAAACCGACAAAGACAGACTTTTCTCTCTCTCTCTCTCGCTTGTCACACTCACACTTACCGACTTAGACCAGCCCTTCATGCTAACGTCGCAGTTTTGTTGTCCGTCGTTCTGTAGACAGTGAAATCAAATGCGCGCGCGAACTGTGCATGCTGGGGCGAACTTTGCATGCTGGGGTGAACTTTGCATGCTGGGATATTATCCCAACGCCACACTCTCACATGCACATGTGTCACGTGCTGCGGAAAGTCGTCAAAAGTTAACTGTGCTAGGTGACTGACTCTGCTCGAGTGTGTGTGTGTGTGTGTGTGTGTGTGTGTGTGATGAATGCTGGTACACACACACACACACACACACACACACACACACACACACACACACACACAAGAAACCCCCAAGTCAGAGATGAGAGTGAGAGTGTGTGTGTGTGTGTGTGTGTGTGTGTGTGTGTGTGTGTGTGTGTGTGTGTGTGTGTGTGTGTGTGTGTGTGTGTGTGTGTGTGTGTGTGTGTGTGCGCGCGCGCGCGCGCGTGTGTGTGTGTGTGTATGCCCGCGATGTTCACTGCGGTTTTTTTTTTTTTCTATTTCCTTTTGTATGCCACTTCAGTGACGTCATCCCATCACCGCTCACCCTGGCTTTAGTGACGTCATCCCATCACCGCTCACTCTGGCTTCAGTGACGTCATCCCATCACCGCTCACTCTGGCTTCAAGTCCGCAACCAAACCCTGGCTTTGTCACACATCACAGCCTAGACACCGGCACTCCACTGGAAGAGTCCCCATTCACGTCGTCATATGGCAACCCACCAGAGGAGACACTGCGCTGCTCACCGGCACTCCACTGGAAGAGTCCATTTCACGTCGTTATAAAGCAAACCCATCAGAAGAGACACTGCGCTGCTCACTGGCACTCCACTGGAAGAGTCCATTTAAAGTCGTCATAAGGCAGCCCGTCAGAGGAGACACTGCGCTGCTGCCGAGTCACTTCGATGGTGTTCGGTGAAGCAGACTCCATGAAAACCTTGTTCAGAGATGTCCCACCTGACGTGATCTTTTGAATTTCTGAAAGAGAGTAACATTTTCTGATCTCCTCTAAGATTTTACGGAAGAAGGATTTTTTTTTTAACGAAGCTTCCGTTGTGTTTTTAGAAGACGTATGTTAAAGCTTTGTGTGATTTTTTAAAGTGACTTAAAGAGTTGACTTCAACGCGGTGACAGCCCTGATATGGCACTTGCACTTGCGGTCGGCTGGGCTATAAGCAACGTTACACACACACACACACACACACACGCACACACACACACACACACACACACACACACACACACACACACACACCGAAGGCCCAATGCGGGAATGCGTAGACATTTTAAAAAAAAAAAAAAAAGGGGGAGGGGGGGGGGGGGGGGGGAGAATCAAAATCCAAAAAAGAAAAAACAAGCGAAGAAAAAGAGAGAACAAAACTCCTACTTAAGATCCGAGATAAGTAAATAACTCACGTTCAGCGACATCAGCAGCCAGCAGGCATTACGCTGTTGCCCAGTGTTTGAACATGGAGAGGGTGCTGGCAGTTCTAGAGGACATGTTCGGCATTGTGGGATACTGCCAGCTTTGGGGGGGGGGGGGGGGGGGGGTTAGGGAGAGGCCCATTCCAGCGCATCATTTTGCTCCTGGCAAGACTGAAGATATTCAGGATGCTGCGGTGTTGAACTTCTGTGTGGATAAGAAACTTTGGAGCCGAAAGTCGGAGACATATACAGAGAAACATCTCTGGCGGAGTATTTAGATAACACGGTCTGAATGGATCGAATTGGCCTTACCATGAGATCCATTTTGCGGTTGTATCACCTTGACCGGCTCCTGCGCGTGGGAGCTTATCAGGGTGTAGGGA
>JADBJO010010509.1:0-16132 GCA_016801955.1 Conus betulinus | reverse complement strand
TGGTACCAGACGAGATGCTTCAGGAAAGGCATGCATTTCCTGAAGTGTCTCTTGGGATCCCCTGGTACTGTCTGAGTACCCCTTGTTTTGCAGAGAACCTGTCATGGCGGTCATATCAGCATGGAGTTCACACAGGAGGTCCCGTGGAACTGGCTTCAGTATAGGCTTTAACGTCGGTCGTGTTCCTGTCGAGGATGTCTAAATTTCGCCCCTGATTCGTGGCTGATTCGCGCGATTCGTGTTACAAATCGGGTCTCTCTTCCACACGGATCTTTCAACAACGCCACTGCATGCCTTTAGTTTTGTTAGTGACTGGATGGTGTGTTGGATTAATTAAATAAGTGGGGAGCAGAGGAAGGGGCAGGGGGTACTAAAGAAGCCTGGCTAGAGAAATACGTACATATAGATGTATATGTACATATTTGTCTCTGGTGTAACCATTGCCATTCATTCTGCGCATTATTCCCCTGTTCTGGTGATTCATCAGTCAGGGTGATGTTTCCCGGGAATCAGAGTTGCTGGCTGCCTTCTGTTGTGTTCCATAGATGGATGCAGTTGAAGGAGTTGCTGCATCCTGGGACCAGTGTGCAGGGGATGTTTATTTTTTTATGACATGACTGTGAGGCAATAGAGTTGGAGGTATCCATGGATCGGTCATCGGCCAGCTGGGGGTCAGATTGTTCATGTGTCTGGGAAAGGTGGTCATTTGAACAAGAAGTGTTTTACTGCTCTTGTTCTCGCCCTAGATTCCCAGGCCAGCCCAGGCCAAACTGGCTCAGGCTAGGTGGCCAAGGCAAGGCTGACCCTCCTCGACCCTACCCTAACCTACCCTACCCCCCATGGCCAGGGCCCAGGCCTAGGCCAGCGTAGCCCAGGCCAGCCCAGGCCAAATGGCCAAGGGCAGATTTGACCTCCCCCGACCTTCACTGACCTTCCCTGACCCTACCCTATCCCAGGCCAACTGGCCCAGGTCCACCACCCAGTCCACCCACCACTACCACACACACACACCACACCACCCCACACCACACCACACCCACACACACACACACAACACCACACACAACCACACTACCACACCACACACACACCACACACACACACACACCACCCACCACCACCACCACCACACACCACCACCACACCACCACACCACCACCATCACTAACACAACACACTGCAACACTATAAACATGCCCACCACACCACAAAGCACACACCACACACACACCACACACACAGCACCATAAACACCACACACACCACACACACCCCACAACACCACCCACACACACACACCACCACAGCACCACCACCACACACCACCACCACCACCACCACCACCACACACACCACCACCACCACCATTACCACCACACACACCACCACACCACCACACACACCACAACACACACCACCACCACACCAACCCCCCCCCCCCCTCTCCAGGAGTCATCGCCTTCTCTCCCTTGGTGGGTGTTTCCTTCATCGCCAGGGTTCCATGTAGTAATAGTTTTCTATTCTTTCTAGGGTTTAATGTCCTTTTTCCCAGTGTTTTGTGTCTTCAAATTTTCCAGGATTTGGTGTGTTTTTTTTTTCCCAGGACTTGGCGACTTCTTCTTTTCTAGGTTTTAGTGTTTTCTTTCCCAGGGTGCAATGCCTGTGTCCTTCCTAGCTTACAGTCCTCTTTTGTATGATTGCCATGGATGCTCTTGTTTCCTATGACAGTCTTCTGTTGAACAAGGATACAAAACAGTAGGCACCCAAGTGGATGGTTCAGGAAAGTATCACACGATCCCTTCAGTGATGTCGCAGGCCTCGTGTTCAGGGATATGGAACACGGACGCATGTTTTCAGATCTTTGGGATTTTGCTGCAGAGCTGCTGAGGAAGTCTTTGATCCTGATCCAGAACTATTCCTTTGTGCGCACCTAGTTCCTCCTTGTCTGAGTAGTCCACATTCCACACAGAAAGACTGACATGGCATTGAGGAGTCTGCATGCGGATCCTTTTATTAGGATTCAGCAACTTTCTTCCACATGAAGTAATACACAAGGAGGGTAGCTCTTGCTCCCCCCGTGATGAAATAAATACACATGTATTTATTTCTTCATGGGGGAGCATTAATTACGTTACTTGTTTAGTACTTACTGTTCACTGCTCTCTGCCTCATTTAAGATCCCCTTTTTCTACACACATAATTTACGGTCCTGTTTCTGTCCTTGGTTAAGTGTCGTCTCGTATGGCTTAGTGTTCTCCTTTCATTGGGTTTAGCTTTCCCTTCTCTTCGTCTACTTTCATACAGTATTTAGTATTCTTTCATAGATTGAATGTCCTTTCAGAACGTTTTTCTTAGAATAGAATTGAGTCCTTTCATAAAGCTTAGTTTCCTCTCCTCTTTCACAGAACTGGTGTTCTTTTCTTTCATAGGGGCTTGTGTTCTCTCCTTCATAGCGGTTAGAGTCCTCTTCTTTCACAGGGCTAGTGTTGTGTCCTATCATAGGGGTTAGCGTCCTCTTGTTTCACAAGGGTTGATGTTCTCTCCTTTTAGAGGTTTTTGCTTCCTATCTCTCTCACAGAGGCTAGTGTTCTCTTGTTCTGTCCTTTTATAGAGGTCAGCTTCCTCTTCTGTCACAGGAGCTAGTGTTCTTCTCTCTTTGGGCTCATTCCTTTCATAGGGGTTGGAGTCTTTCTTCACAGGAGCTAGTCATTCCTTTCATAGGGGTTAGCGTCCTCTTCTTTCACAGGGGCTAGTGTTATCTCCTTTCATGGGCTAGCGTCGTCCTCTTTTTTTCCACATGGGCTCGTGTTTTGTCCTTTCATAGATTCAGTGTACTGTTCATTCTTGGTGTGTAGTGTCCCCTTCTGTAAGTTTATGCTCTTCCTTCGTATGAATTTTATGTCCAATCTTGCTTTTTAAATGACCTTTGTGTTGTGTTCTTTCACATGGGATTATTGTCTTTTTTAATGTTTGCCATCTTCTTTTCCATGGTCAGTTGTCCTTTCACAGGTAGAATGCCTTTCTTGCATAAGTTTAGTGTCCTCTTTACAAAGGGCCTAGTGTCTTTTTGTGATGCCTTAGTGTGTCTCTTTCTATCGAATTCATGTCCTTTTGTCTTCTGTATTGTTCTTAGCCCTAGGGTTTATTATTACCTTTTCACAGAATTCTACGTTTTTCTTATAGGGTTCACCGTACTTTCATAGCTTTTGCATCCTCTTTCACACGATTCAGTGCCTTTGTGATTATATGATTGGAACTATTCTTTCACAGAATTTAACACATTTTCTTTCTTATTGAATTACGTCGTCGTAGGTCGACTTCTCCTTTCTTAGGGTTTAGTGCATCCTTTTTTGAATATAGTTGTTCATAGTAGAAAGAAACTCGTGGAGAGCGTGGCAGCAGAGAGTCCTCAGAAGAGAAGCCCCCTTCAAGCAAGTGTTTCGGCCCTTAACTCCTGACACTCTAGGTGGGTTGGGCCACACCCGGTTCATGACTCC
Organism: Conus betulinus; assembly: GCA_016801955.1. NCBI lineage: Eukaryota > Metazoa > Mollusca > Gastropoda > Neogastropoda > Conidae > Conus > Conus betulinus. The sequence goes on along the minus strand of JADBJO010010509.1, from coordinate 12,635 downwards.
GGATGTCCCTCTGCTGCCCCTTTTTTTTCCCATCTCGGGACGAGCCATGGCTGGGATTCGAACCCATGCCCTCTGGACATGCTCATTTTCCACTTAATGACTCGCGCACTAACCACTGAGCCAGGGGACACCTGATATTTGTAGGAAATTTAAGCCTTATGAAGTTCACTTTGTTCCCTTGACCAGATCCAACTTGAACACCTCTCTGCTGCTTCTGCCATTGCTTTCAGGGCTCTGGTTTTTTCCCTCCCTGCAACTGAGAGCTGTTTCATGAGGCTGTATGCAGACGTTCCTACAAAACCCCTAGCTCCAATTTCTGCAGTGAGGACTTTGACCTGATAGCCTTCTCTCTCAGGCTGTTTGCCAGATCAGCATACTTTTCAGTCTTGTAGATTTGAGCTGCCTCCATTCTGTTCTCATATGGCACTGTGAGCTCGATCATGATCAGCTGCTTGGTTGACTGAGAGTGGACTACTATGTCTGGTCTCATGCCACTCTTGCTGATGATCTCTGGGTGACTCTTCCATTCTGGGAGGTCTGCAGTGCACTCCCAGTCATCTGCCCCGTCCAGCAGACTCTGCCTGCATGTTCCGAGTGGCACTGTTGTTCTTGGCCATGATTCGCTGCCTCCTGCCGTGAAGAATGTTGCCGGTGCTTTTGGAGTCCTGATTTTCCCTTTTGTGGTGTTGGTACTAGCCCAGACTACTTGTACAATCTCTTTGAGCACTTGGTTGTGCCTCCATGTGTACCTTCCTTGAGCCAGGGCTACTTTACATGAGCTAAGGACATGCTCCACTGTTTGTTTTCCATGGCAGAGGGGGCATGAAGGATCGTCTGTTTTTCCCCACTTCACCAGGTTTGCATTTGAGGGGGCAGAAGGTCATATGCAGATCTGAGAATGAAGCTGATCCTGAGAGGGGCCATGTGCCAAATGTCATTCCAAGTGAGACTTCTTTGGAGTGCATTCTCCCACGTTGTCCATTGCCCTTGCTGGCTCTGCTGGACTGCTTTTTGGAGTCTTTTTTTTGGTCTTCTTTTCTCATCTCCTGAATCATCATGTCTCTTTTGGCTTTTCCTTTGGCCTTTGACCACCATTCAGTTTTGGTCACCCCCAGTCCTTGTCTGTTGGTGTGTGTGTGTGTTATTTCTCTGATCTTGAGACTTTCTTTTGCAGAATCCATCGCCTCTTGAACTTTCCATTTTCTGCCTGTCTTCAGCTGGGGCTTGATTGCTTCTACCACCTTGTCTCCTGAGTCCTCCAGCATGCTTTGAAGTCTGATCTTCCCTGCTTTGTATTCCTCCAGGATGGATTTCAGTGGTAGTTTCAGCTTTGCTTGGCGACAGTACACAGCGCGCTGTCAGTCAGACAGGGTGGGACACCAAGCCATTTCCTTGTGAACTTGTTGATTTTGGATTCCATTGCCTCCACTATGCTGGTGCAGATGTCGTATATCATCAGAGGCCATAGGAGCTTTGGTATCAGCATGAACTGCAGACACCAGACCTTGTATTTGCCAGGGAGCCCACACTGGTCAATGGTCTCCAAGCCTTCTTCCGACATCTGTTTGGTTTCTTTGCTCTTTGTGTGTCTTTCAGCGTATCATCATACCATCTTCCAAGGCTCTTGACTGGCTCTTCTGAAACTGTTGGAATGGCCTGGTTGGCAACACTGAAGACCACAGATTCGGCCACTTTTCCTTTCCTCAGTGAGAGACTCCGTGATTTCTTTGCTTGAACTTCATTGGATGAGGCAACTATGTCATCCAGCCTCTCCAGCACATGACGTGTCTCGTTCTCTGGATGAAATCACTGTAGTGTCATCCATGAAGGCCTTGAGAGGGGGCATCTTGTATCCATCGCCAAGGTCTGTTTGTTTGTCTTGCGTTGCTTGTTGCTGCTTTCAAGATGACTTCCATTGCCAACACGAACAGTATTGGGGAAATTGCACAGCCCATTGCAATGCCCCCACTCCAAGTTGATCCAATCTGTTGTGTACTCCTTGGTAGAGAAGCGCATTGAGAAGCCATTGAAGTACTTCTTGAGCATGTCGCGGATGTTCTTTGGCACATGGTACATCTCAAGAGCCAACTGTATCATCTCATGGGGTACAGATCCATATGCGTTTGCCAGATCAAGCCACACTACGTCCAGGTCTCTCTTTTCTGTTTTTGCTCTTTGGATTGCGTCCCAGATCATTGTGGCGTGTTCTACACAGCCAGCCACGCCTGGGATGCCACCTTTCTGGACTGACACATCCAAGTACTTGTTTTCCATGAGGTACTTGGTCAGCCTTGCTGCCATGACAGAGAAGAAGATTTTCCCTTCGACGTTCAGTAGTGATATTGGCCTGAACTGGCTGATGTCACTTGAGTTTTGCTCTTTGGGGATGTACACACCATCTGCCGTCATCCACTGGCCGCTGATCTTCTGGTTTCTCCAAGCTGATCGCAGCAGCCTGTGGAGCCACTCCAGCACCTTGGGACATTTCTTGTACAGCTGGTAAGGTATCCGTTTGGCCCTGGTGATGATTTGGCTCTGGCTTTGTCGACCACCTTCTTGATTTCCGCCAACGTTGGAGGCTTGTCATTGAACTGTTCCTCAGGGTTGGTTGGCCACACCAGACCTTGAATGTCGAGTGGTGCTTTGCTCTGTGAGTCAGAGTATGTTTTCCTCAGATGCTGCTCAAGAACTTCTTTGTCCACACTTAGGGTCCCAGATTTTGGCTGCTCAAACAGAGTTCTGGCAAACTGGAAGGGGTCTCTGAAGAAGCGCTCTTGTGTCTTCTTCTTTTTGCTCTTCCTCTTCCTCGCAGATTCCGCTTTGCTGAGGGCGCTGTGTTTTGCTTTCAGGTCTTCCCAGTTTTTTTCCAAGCCTTGTTTTTCAGCTGGCAGTGCGGTCTTCATTTTTTGCTTCTTGAGGTTTTTCTTTTGGACCCTGATCTTGTCCATCTCTTCTTGGCGTCTGGATTCTTTGGAGGTGTTTTTCTCTTTGGGTAGTTTTGCTCCATAGGCGTCTCTACATGTGGCATACACAATGTCCCCATATGTGGCTAGTTTGTGTTCCAGGGTGCTTTTCCCTATCAGTGCATCGAGTCTTTGGACGATTTTTGCATCCAGTTTCTCCCATCTTTAGTCTCGTTTGCTCGTGGCAGGTTGAGTTTCAGGCGCCTGGCATCGAGGGCCTGTGCAAATTCCTCATCCGAACCAACAGCGTGGATGTCCTTGGCACTGTGGTTTAAATCCTGGCCTTGGTCTTCCGACGTCTTATAATAGTAGCAGAACTGTTACATTTTCATTTTGTTCCCAATTAAGTAGGTACTTGGAACATCAGTCATACTGTTTCAACAATAAAGATTATTAAAAGGGTGTGTAACGGGTATTTATAACCATCTTGGCATTGATCGTTGTCCTTTTCTGTTCTCAGGGGTATGCATCCCTGCAGTAAAGCACTCAGATTTTTTTTGTCTAAATGGGTTTTTAGAAATAATGTTTGGAATTTACCACAGATCTCAGCTCTCTCTAGATATTCTTTCGTTTGTGTGGTAGACGAAATTTCTTGGTCAAAAATATCGTTTTAACTGTCCATGTTTTAAAGCACGATATTCAGATTTGCGCAGAATAAAACAAAATATTTTTTATGAGAGTTTCACAGATGTTTAAAATATTGTTCACATTTCAGTGTTAATCTATCATGGCCCTTTTCTCATAAACGTTGGTTTCCCCCTCACATCTTCGCCTCTGGCGTGTGTCAAAGTTTTGAGAGTTGGTCAGGTCATGGGAACTGTCTGGATGGACATAGTAGCGATCTACCCCTAGAGGGATTCATAAAAATGGACGTATTCTTTGTTTTCTCTTTTTTGTTTTACTTGTTTGTGCTTTCGTTTGCTTGTTGTTTTGATTTAATTACTGGTGGATCAAAGATATATGGAACACCGATTCCACGTTTCTCACTACAAGCCCTTAAAACACCATACATGTCCACGTATTGGCTTTAACATGCACAGACATTTACAAATTTGTAGAAATCTCTGTACGTTTCATGACTGAACATTGAGAAATAAGCAACAGCACTGACAAAAAAAACTTTGTGAACATCTGGAATATGTGTATGAAGACCTGGTACGATCCAGTCTGGCAGTAGTATGATAAGGAGGTCTTTTTCATCACCTAAAAGGAGCTTGAACTGCACACATGTTTTCTCCCTGCTAATATGTGTGATCTTGTTTTGAGACTTCTTTTAGTAATTTGATGTAGAGCTTGTTTTCCTAGAAGGGTGGCTGGAGGGGTGTATCATTTAACAGTGGTGTCAGTCTTCATTAGTCCTGTGAGGTCTTTCAGCGGAGCTGTGAAGAATAACAACAGCGTATCTTTACCTCCAAATCTGCAATCATATGATGAAAAAGAAATTTAAAGCAGCTCATTTGTTTTATCTGAGTCATTGCTGGTGTAAATGTCACTGATCAGGGCATTGATTCAGTATGTGAGAGTGTTCGTTAAATGAAAATGTGTATTTAGATATGAGCTGTATGCATGGATGTATCTGCAGTAATGTTCGTGTGTGTGTTCATATGTAAGTGTGTAAGTGTATAACCAGACACATACGTTTAAACGTACACTTTTTAGCAAAAAGCAGTTTGGAATGAATGAATATAGACGTTCGTGCGTGCACATATAATATACTTGAACGCCCATTGGCTTTAACATGCACAAGCATACACAAAATATGCATCCAAGCACATGCCCGCAGTTACACTTACATGCCCTCACGCACATAGATGTGCATATGGACGCGCGCGTGTGCGCGCACACCCACGCACACACACACACACACACACACACACACACACACACACACACACACACACACACACACACACACACCTCTCTCTCTCTCTCTCTCTCTCTCTCTCTCTCTCTCTCACAACACACACACACACACACACACACACACACACACACACACACACACACACACACGCACACACACACACACACACACACACACACACACACACACACACACACACACACACACACACACACACACACACACACACACACGGACACACACAAACATTGAAGAGACAACAGCAAGCTTTTACTCAGTTTCCCCCCATAATACATGGCGTGAAACAAAATATAGTCGGATGAAAAAAGCACAAACTGAAAATGTTTCTTAAACTAAGTTAGTTTTGATGAATTGAATGAATCAGATTTGTTTGCAGATGAAATAAGATCTGAACTGAAGATACTGATTATGTGTTGACAGGGGCAAGACACTGCTACATCAACGCGGGAAAGGAGCTGCTTTATCAACGGACAACGGAGACCAGGCCATGTGAACGAACTCTCAGTGGATGCGGCTAACCACAAATGGGGGAGTATTGTTCATTTTTTGGCTTCTTCTTCTCTCTCGTTTTTACACTTCTTCCAGTGTAGCTGTCCCTTTCTTTCATAGTTATATGTTCTGTCATAGAGTTTAGTGTTTCCTTGTGTAGAGTTGTGTCGTCTTCTATCCCAGGATCATTGTCTTCTTTCCCAGAGTTTAGTATCGCATTTCTCCCATTTCCTACTGTCTTTTACAGGGGGTATATTTTCGACACTCACAAGTTTAAAATCTCCTTTCTGCGGTACTAGGATCTTCTTCGTTCTCAGATGCTAGTCTTCTTATCAGGGTTTAGTGTTTTCTTGATTCACAGATGTTTATGTCCTTTTCTTCAGGAACTAGTGTCCCATATTTTCTACAGCTGATGCTCGTCTTTTTTGTAATTGGGGTGTACCTTTCCTAACTTTCTAGTCTTCAGTGATTCTTTCCATGCGCTTCTTTTCCAGGATTTTGGGGTTCTTTCTCAGAGTATTATCTTTCTTCTTTCCTAGGATTTAGTGCCACGTTCTTCCCCCAGGGTTCTTCTGTCCTAAGATCACGTGTCTTTTTTTCCTGGGTTTAGTGCGTTTTCTTTTACCAGGATTTAGTGTTCTGTCCTTTCCCAGGGTCCATGCCTTCTTTCCCAGGCTTTATGCCCACAACGTCCGCAGTACTTACTACCTTCTTTATTCCACAGTGTTTAGTCTTTCTCATTTTAAGGATTCAGTGCCCTCTTTTTTTTCCCCACCACAACACAACCCACCCCCATTATACCCCCCACCACACACAGCACCCCCACCACACCCACCACACCACACCTCACCACACCCTCACACACACACACACTACACCACAACACACACACTACACACACTTCACACACACACACAAAACACACCACACACACACACACACACACACCACACACACACACATCACCACACACACACACACACACACACACACACACACAATGCACAACACAATGCACCACACACACACACACACCATTCCACACACACACAACCCCACATCACACAACCTACCACACCCCCAACACACCACATCCTCATAAAACAATCTGGTGATCCTGGGGTGGTTGAACCCCACACCACTTAACCGGGGTTCACAGTTGGAGTGGGGACTCTGGTATTTTACACACAAGGCCTGTTTGGCCGTGCGTGTTGAGGTCTGAACTGAAATATGCGTGTCCAACGTTCAGACCTAGGGTGTTTTATTGTCCAGCACTTCGCACTTGTGCTTGTACCGAGGTCTGTGGGAAGTCTTGAAGAGGCTCTCCGGCAGTGGTTGCTTTCTTTTGATGCGTGAAGAGTGTGGTTTTCGTTTTGTCATTGCCACGTTTTGTGCAGATCTGCACATTCTGTCGCCTCACAGTCTGTCATGGATCGGTAGGGGTCTTCTGTAAGCAGGAACCACGGTGTATGGTGCCTTCTTTGACTACATCTGTCTGTGGGATACAGCAGAAGGTGTTCAGAAACTTCGATTCTCTGGTGGCTTGTCACCTTGTGTGGTGGGTTGTCAGGACAGGGAGTCTAGTGCAGAATGGTTTGGCTAGGCTTTAGTAGCTTTGGGGGGGGGGGGGGGGGGGGTTAGGGGGGGGGAGGCCCATTCCAGCGCATCATTTAGCTCCTGGCAAGACTGAAGATATTCAGGATGCTGCGGTGTTGAACTTCTGTGTGGATAAGAAACTTTGGCGCCGCATAGTCGGAGACATATACAGAGAAATATCTCTGGCGGAGTATTTAGATAACACGGTCTGAATGGATCGGAATGGCCTTACCATGAGATCCATTTTTGCGGTGGCATCAGCTTGACCGGCTCCTGCGCGTGGGAGCTATCAGGGTGTGGGGGACCCTGGAGGTGTCAGAGCTGTAGTACATACAGCAGAGTGCCACTGGCCTTCCTGTGTGACACATGGCTGCTCTGGTTTCTGTGACAGTTGTCCGCGGACCAAAGGTACAGAACAGTGGTACCAGACGAGATGCTTCAGGAAAGGCATGCATTTCCTGAAGTGTCTCTTGGGATCCCCTGGTACTGTCTGAGTACCCTTGTTTTGCAGAGAACCTGTCATGGCGGTCATATCAGCATGGAGTTCACACAGGAGTCCCGTGGAACTGGCTTCAGTATAGGCTTTAACGTCGGTCGTCTTCCTGTCGAGGATGTCTAAATTTCGCCCCTGACTCGTGGCTGATTCGCGATTCGTGTTACAAATCGGGTCTCTCTTCCACATGGATCTTTCAACAACACCACTGCATGTCTTTAGTTTTGTTAGTGACTGGATGTGTGTGTTGGATTAGTTTAAATAAGTGGGGAGCAGAGGAAGGGGCAGGGGGTACTAAAGAAACCTGCTGGCTAGAGAAATACGTACATATAGATGTATATGTACATATTTGTCTCTGGTGTAACCATTGCCATTCATTCTGCGCATTATTCCCTGTTCTGGTGATTCATCAGTCAGGGTGATGGTTCCCAGGAATCAGAGTTGCTGGCTGCCTTCTGTTGTGTTCTTTTATCTTTTTATGACATGCTTGGGAGGCAATAGAGTTGGAGGTATCGTGGATCGGTCATCGGCCAGCTGGGGGTCAGATTGTTCGTGTGTCTGGGAAAGGTGGTCATTTGAACAAGAAGTGTTTTCTCTCACGCTGGTAATGTGCTGCTTATACAACCTAACCACTTAAATGAAGCAAAAGACAATTAACTTTTTTCCCTCGTTTTTTTTTTCTCCCTTTTTCCGAAGACAGACTGACAGACGTAAAAAAAAAAAAAAAAAAAAAAAAAAGGATCAGCTCATACAAGCTTTAAAATTCACATCAACGAAGAGAGGTATGGCGACTGAGGAAAGTAGTTGTGATTATAATATCCATCACTGTCGCTCCTGAACTTAATATTCCAGGTAATCATCCTTGAAGAAGAAGGGCGAAAATGAATGCAAGGACGATCCTAGGAAACATGAAAACGTATATATACAAGAGACTTGGACGAGAGTCACATATAATCTCGGAAATTGGTCTATTCCCCAAAGATGCTACCCTTATAGCGAAAAGGGGGTCTAAAAGGGAGACATGAGGAAAGCCAAGAAGCGAGATAATAAGTGTATGTGTAAGAGAGGTGGGGTGGGGGGGGTGGGGTTGAGAGGTGTGCGTCTGTGTATGTTCATGTATGTTTATTAGTGCGTGTGTGTGTGTGTGTGTGTATGTGCGTGCGTGCGTGCGTGCGTGCGTGCGTGGGATAGCGTGTTTGTGCGTGCGTGAGTGAGCTTGTGCAGTGTGTATGCAAATGTACGGTGGTGGCAAGCCATACATAGATACAGCTCTAAGAATGAACAGATATATAAGCAATGACCTGTGTAATTTGGAACAAAATCATGCATACACAAACAGAACAAATAGGCAAAACAAACGGATAAACACATAAACTAGTACCACAGCACAAGCTGATGGCTACCTAGTGGTTCCTGTTATACTTTGTCTTCGTTTTTTTTTCTTTTTTTTTTTTTTCTTCCTGGAAGAGATACATCTCCAGTATCCGATGTTATACAAAAGCGTGTTTCTGAATCCTGTTATTTATTAATTACACAATAAGTAAATTGATGTAACGCTTTCTCAGTTCTATATGTTGATCGAAGATCATTTGTAATGCTATCAATTTTCCAGTTTTACGTGCTATGCTAATGGACATTTTCCCTACTAATATGATATGGTTAATCGATTTTGTGTTCTGTTTACTTATATCATCTCTGTGAACACCAAAGAGTACGTCAGTTAAGGACAGTTTTAAGGGATTTACCGATTCTCGATAAATCAATATTTCTACATAATTCCAAAATTTGTTGACAGGAGGACAGTAGAAAAAGAAATGTTCGATAAAATCGATTTCATCTGTACAGTTATCACACTTATTTGTTTCCGATACTTTTCATTTTTTGCAAAAGAATATTAGTAGGGTAAATATTGTGTGGCTTATTTTCCATTGTAGTTCATTCAACCTAACCTCTTTTGTAGATGTTCTTGGTATTAGCCATACGAGATCGTCTATTTCAAAGTTAAGTTTTCTACGCCAAAAGTCTTTGCCATTTGCAGTTATGTAACTTGGATTCCTTTGCTCCAGTAACTTCTTTATCTCTTTTGGTTTTTTTATTGAATAGATGAGCTTCACAGTCAGCAGAGTAAACATTGTCAAGAGGGATATATTGTTGTCATATATCCATTCCCGCCAAGATAATGGGAGGGCGTTTCGCAATGCATTGTACTCAAAAATATTATTTGCATTACGATGCCCTAAAACTGTCTCTACTTCTGTAAGAGTAAGCAATCTATTTCATTAATGTGCACAATGTCTCTAACAAACTGTATCCCCTTTTCTTTCCATGCTTTGAAAATAATATATTGCCTTTATATTTTATTAAATTATTATAGAATAACACTTGATCTAAAAAGGTAGTAGGTGTTACTTCTTCTAATTTGACTTTCCTCTTATTATTCAAATAAATGGTGACTACATTGCTCCAAAATTCGTTATCTATTAGTTCAATTTGCTGCAGCTGTTTTGCATTACAGTTAAGCTTAAATATGCTATCATTATCTATTATTTTGTCTAAGTGCCACCTCGGAATCTACTCTAGTTTTCGGTCTGTTGCAGAGAACATTTCCCTGCCCATTGCAAATATATGCTGTTTTGAAGATCCATAATGTTTTTTTAAACCTCCTAAGCTATAATCTGATTCCATTACTTTCCTTTAAACTTTTCAAATGCTTTCCGATTACTGTGTTTCTTTTGCCAAACAAATTTATATAACATCGTATTTATTCTCTGCAAGACTTCAAAGGGAATACCAATTGACTGCATTACAAAAAAACTGACTGATCAAAAAAGATTTAATTACTGTAATTTTGCCATGAATGCTGATGTCTCGTTTACTCCAGTTCTTTATTGATTTTTCGATGGTTTGAACCCTGCCCTTCCAGTTCTCTTCGATGTTCTTAGCCATTTTATCTTTCTCGAAGTAAATTCCCAGTATTTTTATTCTTTCTACTATAGAAAAAGGCAGATTGTTTTCATTTATTCTCCTACCCATTCTTATAGCTTTGGTCTTATTCATATTTAACTTAAGACCAGAAAATGTCTCGAATGCTTTCAGAATATTTAAAGATTCAATCATATCATTTTTTTGTTTTCTAAGAATAAGGTGGTATCATCAGCGAGTTGTTTTATCTTTATGTACTGTTCGTTTGTATGGTCCCTTGTTGGCACTTGGATACCTGTTATTTGGCTTTTTCTGATCTTTGCTGCCAAGAGCTCCACAGCTAAAACGAACGCTAATGGGGAAAAAGGGACATCCCTGCCTTATACCACAAGTTACATCAAATGGCTCAGATAACCAACCTCCATGGTTGATGCAGCTTTGGTTACCATTTGTCAAAACTTGTACCCCTTGATCTTCGTTGACTAAGTTATGGATGACTTTACCCAGTCTTTCTGAGAGTACTTTTGCCAAGATTTTATAATCAGAATTAGTAAGAGTAATGGGTCTCCAGTTATTAAGTTTATCCCTATCCAAGTCTTTACCTTTGTGAAAAAGAGTTATAATACCTTGCCGTTGTGTAAATGAGAGGCTTCCTTTGTTAAAAGATTCAATATAGGAGTTAGTGACAACATCGCCTAATTTTGACCAAAAAAACTTATAAAACTCGGTTGTTAAGCCATCGCTTCCTGGAGCGGAGCCATTTTTCATTTTCTTTAGAGCAGATGTCGTCTCTTCTAATGTCACTATACCTTCACATATTACTGCATCATCATTTTCTTCTAACTGTCTTAATTCTACATTGTCAATAAAAATGTCAGCAGCTTCGCTTCTTCTACATTTGCTGCTTCAGTATTCTGAGTATACAATCGTCTATAGAATGCCGTTTGTTCTTGCATTATTTCTCTTTGATCTGTAGTAATGTTACCCGTTTTTCTTTACAAAGTCTTGTAATAATCCTATTTTTACTTCGTGCCTTTTCTAAACCACAAAAATATTTTGTATTCTTTTTCTCCTTCTTCTATCCATTTAAGCCTCTACATCTTACCTGAGCACCTCTGGGTTTTGTAAGCCTGCAAAATCTCCCAGGTTTTGTTTTACTCTCATAAATCTTTTTATTAATATTTTTCGTTTTCAGGATCCTTGGCAAGCTCTTTTTTCTAGATTTTGTAACTGTGACTGCACATTCGTGACTCGTTTTCTTTTTTACACGCCAGATCTTTCCCAAAATCTATACAAAAATTTCTTATTTTCAACCTACACATTTCCCATTTCTCTAAATCATGCAGAGTTTCGTTGTCTGAAAGAAATGTATCCAACATGTTATTCATTTTTTTGTACAAACAAAACATTTTTAAGAAAACTATTATTGAATCTCCAGTATCCTGGTCCTCGAGTGAATCATTCTCGTTCAGTTCAAGGACAACAGCTTTATGATCGGAGTTTTGGAACAAAAAATGTTCACACCTAGTACAGAAACGCAAAATGTTATCAGAAACAAAACAATAATCTAATCTTCGCGCAATATACGGGTTCAGACGAGTCCATGAAGCATCTTTTTTCTTTTGGATGATAAAGTCTCCAGGCATCTGTTAAATCTAATGTATCAATAACATGTTGAAAGCTGGCAGTTTCCGATCTGTCGTGGGGTTGACCCGATACTATGTCGAGATCACTGTTCAGTGTACAGTTAAAATCGCCAAGAACAATTAAATCTTCATGCTCTATAGAATTAAAAATGTCAATCATCTTTCGATAATACATTTTTTTTTTCCTTCGTCTGGTTGGGTGCATAAACATTGGCAACCATTATATTATAGTATTCATTTACCACTGAAATGACTAGGATTCTGTCTTGTGCAAGCTCCAAGTTAACTTTTCCTTTAAAGTGTTTTGAAATCAAAGTAACTTCTCCTCTGCTTTTGTTCGTACCCTCATTGAAAAAAATTGCTCCACCCCATTGTGTTTCCCATTCCTTTACATCTCTGTCTGTTATGTGGCATTCTTGTGTAAGCAAATAATATCAAAACGTTTTTCTTTGAAATATGCAAACAAAGATTTCCTTTAAAACCTGTTTTTTTAACGGCACAAGCCAAGCACGCAAGCAACAAACACGCTGTCCCACACGCACGCAGGAGACCACGCACGCTCGCACGCACATACACACCCCAACACAAGCCATAAAAAACATACATGAACATACACAGACGCCCACCTCTCAACCCCACAA
>JADBJO010010508.1:62500-72254 GCA_016801955.1 Conus betulinus | reverse complement strand
TGGCGACGACGACGACGACAGCAACAAGCGTAAGAAGATATAGAAGATAATGAAAACAAAAAGAAAGAAAGGAAAAAAAAAAGGAAGGAACAGAAAAACGAAAAAAGAGGGGGAAAAAAAAAACGAAAAATCAGATTCCCATATAGGAACATTCAAAAAAAAAAAAAAAAAAAAAAGAAAAAAAAAAGAAGAAAAAAAAAAACACCAATTAATGAAAGAAAGAAAATAAGCAAGAAAAGACAAAGGAAACACTGAAGAAAAAAAAAAAAGAAAGAGAGGGGGAAAGATCCTAAAACCTCGAGTTTATGAATTTCATAAAAGTAACAAACCAAAGTTCTAGGTACTTCTGATCGTATAAGAACGTGCCTTTTACCATCCCAAGAGCAAAGGCAGACCAACTGAAGTCTCAGTAGGTTTGACAAGAATATCAGGGATATACCTTGTGTAGGATGTGATAACAAAAACATTAGCTAGATGCTCTCTCTCTCTCTCTCTCTCTCTCTCTCTCTCTCTCTCTCTCTCTGTATGAGTACCTCTGTGTGTGTGTGTGTGTGTGTGTGTGTGTGTGTGTGTGTGTGTGTGTGTGAGAGAGAAAGAGAGAGAGAGAGAGAACATTTACATTCCTTTAACCAAGAACACTCTCTCTCTCTCTCTCTCTCTCTCTCTCTCTCTCTCTCTCTCTCTCTCGCACACACACACACACACACACACACACACACACACACACACACACACACAGCCATTCTCTCTCCTCTCTCTCTCTCTCTCTCTCTCTCTCTCTCTCTCTCTCTCTCTCTCTCCTTCCCTGCCCACCCACCCCTCCCTCCTATATACACCCCCCCCCCCCCCTCCCCCGCCTCTCCATATCCAACTCGCCATCCTGCCCTCTCACTTCTCCACCTCTGTACACATTTCCCCTCAGCCTCTCCATCTTCATTTCCACTCTTCCTCCCCGCCTAGCTGTCCCAAACCTCTCTATAACCCCCCCTGTCCCCTCCAGCCCACACCATCCCGCATCCTGCCATTCCTTCCCTCCCTCCCTGATTGGCTGAGCAATGTCACAGCTGAGCTTCCTCCATGAGCTCAGTGTGTCAAAGCAACGTACACCCTCCTTCACTCCCCACGCACGTGCGCCGCCACTTGCTCATCATCTGCAACGGCCGAGGGCAGTTTTTCGTTCTTTCATTCTTTCTTTCTTTCCTTTCTTTCTTTCTTTCTTTCTTTTTTTTTTTTTTTTTTTTTAGATGGGGAGGGGATGGAGGGGGGGAGGGAGGGGAGTGTGCCTCCTACCATTTCATGAGCCAATCAGAGGAAATTACTATTGATAACTTATAGAGGAGAGGAAGGGGGTGGGGAACGAGGCAGATATTACAAGGTTTCTTTCTTTTCTTTTTTTTTTCCCCGTACACAAGCTGATACTCCTGCCGACACTCCCTATATAGACAGGCATGGATTAATCCCTTCTACCCAACAAAGGAGTGGAGTTTTGTGTGTGTATGACCTTTTTTTAATCCCGCTATTAAGGCAGCCATACTCCAACTTCGGGGAGATATTAAGAGTTGGTTGTCTTTTAACCTCTGCCTTTCCAGACAATTGTTTTTTTTTTTGAAATCGTAGGTGAGATGGATTTTGTTATTTCAAAAAAAAGAAAAAAAAAAAATCTGAGAACAGGTTTTCTTTTTTTTTTTTTTGTTTATTTTATTTTTGTTGTTGTGGTGGAGGAGGTAGTTTTCTTTTGTGTGTGTGTGTGTGTGTGTGTGTGTGTGTGTGTGTGCGTGCGTGCGTGCGTGCGTGCGTGCGCGTGCGCGCGCGCGCGCGCGTGTGTGTGTGTGTGTGTGTGTGTGTGTAATCTCGCTTTTATTTATATTGCATTAACCTATTTGTCACGTCGGTCTATATGACTGCACAAACTCTGCAAACTTCTGCGACTTTGGCATGTAATAAAAACAGCAATGACAGCCCAGACAGCCGAGCATTTCCAGGACCAATCACAGGTTGTTACTATTTATGGTGCAGGAAGGAAACGCCATGGCGGTATATCAACAGAAAACACTTCCTTTCGAACCTCTCGACCTGAAACTTATTTATCTTATTTACTTTGAAGATGGAGTCCATTCTAAACGCAAGGAAGCCAAATCGAAGAACGGGCTGATTAAACACTGCCTTTATGTTGCATTTCCGGTTTACACACACACACACACACACACACACACACACACCATCGCGCACGTGCGCGCATTTGCACACACACACACACACACACACACACACACACATAAATACCATCCTGACACGTAAGGGGTTAATGCAAGATTTTCCTTACACAAAAAAAGCCCCAGAGACCGTGGATTTTCACCACAGAGTAGCAGACAGTTCCAGACAGTTCCAGACAGTTGCAGACAGTCTGGGGCCTGAAAACCCAAAGAACGTAGACCGCTGTTTTTGGACTTCCTGTCTATAGACTGAAAGAATGCTCCACATTCTCATCAAATCGATTTTGACCATAAAAGGTTCTCAAGAAATCGATTCTAATACCCCACAAGAAAAGGACTGGAGCTAGACAAGTCATCAGAGAATAGCGAGGAACAGGCAGCCAACCTGTGAACAGGAGACAGTGCCAGTAAGTTCAACAAGAAATAACGAACGCCTTCAACGAGCGCCATGGGGATCCAATTCACGAAAGGCAATGGCACTGTTCCTGTCCACTCCGCATCTCTGACCCTACTGAAAATGAACATGAAGCTGGGATGGTAAACTGCTGACCAGAGCGATTCCTTGCCTAGGTGGTGTTTGTGGGCTGTCACTTTACGTGGCAATGACTGTTGAGATCAAAGATGGGTCACGGTGGTGTTGGTGGCTGTCACTTTACGTGGCAATGACTATTGAGATCAAAGATGGGTCACGGTGGTGTTGGTGGCTGTCACTTTACGTGGCAATGACTGTTGAGGTCAATATGGGTCACGGTGGTGTTTGTGGCTGTCACTTTACGTGGCAATGACTATTGAGATCAAAGATGGGTCACGGAGGTGTTTGTGGCTGTCACTTTACGTGGCAATGACTATTGAGATCAAAGATGGGTCACGGTGGTGTTTGTGGCTGTCACTTTACGTGGCAATGACTATTGAGATCAAAGATGGGTCACGGTGGTGTTGGTGGCTGTCGCTTTACGTGGCAATGACTATTGAGATCAAAGATGGGTCACACGGTCGGGTCATAGCGTGCACAGCCCAGAGAGTCGAGACCACAGATGTGACTCTTGGCTGCCCCTGAAAGGCCTGCGAACTGTCTTTAACTGGGTAATTCAGATGCTTTACACACACACACACACACACACACACACACACACACACACACACATACGCGCTCACACACACACACACACACACACACATACACGCATGTGCGCTCAGAGAGAGAGAGAGAGAGAGATTCCACCCCCCCCCCCCCCCCCCCCCCCCCCCCCCCCCCCCCCCCCCCCCCCCCCGAACCTATTTTCTTCTTTCACAACAAACGCTGGCCGAGGTCATTTCCCCACTTGGGTCTGACACTTCAAGTTAACAGCCGCCCAGAACAACAATGCGTGTGCATCCCGTGACGTCAAAGGCCAAAGAAAGAAAAATTAAAAAAAAAAAAAGAAAGAAAAAACACCTAATCCAACCAATCAGAGGGCACGTCGACACGCGCGGGTTCGTGCATTATTCATGAATCTGGATACGAGCATGGCCTCGCAGCAATTTGAAGAGAGAGAGAGAGAGGGGGGGGGGGGGGGGGGGGGGGGGCTTAGTTGGCTTTCAAACTGCCTCAGTGGTAAAGCTCCGAGCTTGCAGTTTTCAAGTCAGTGTTTTCGAGTTCGAATCCGGCTGATGTCCGAAGTAAACTCTGCCAACGTTGCTGCCCCTCTTGATGTGTTGTAATAGTGGAGTACTAGTCCCCCCCCCCCAATCCCCGCCTTCTCTACTTCTTTGAATGAGTTATCCCCCCCCCCCCCCCCCCCCCCCCCCCCCCCCCCCCCCCCCCCCCCCCCCCCTCTGCTGTATCATCTATAATGAGAGTGAGTCAGAAACTAACCACAAAGAAATAATGAAACCCAAACTTAAGTCGCCTGCCCATCCATCATAGAAACTTCAAAGGGCAACTTAAGATATTAACAGTCATCGTGGGTCAAAGGGACAGTGTAAACCCGATTAGCATAACCGTAAAAGAGTGTGTACAAAGTGTATGTACATTTCAGCTCAAAATCTGTACACACGGGTCTCTCTTTGATGTCCAAGCGCACCATCTGTTATTCCGTCTTTTTTTTTTTTTTTTTTTTTTTTTTTTTTTCTGTCCAAAACCTCTGCGCCACCTCAGAGGCAGTGCACCCACGCCGCTCATTCCGACACCCCGTCCACAGCCACAGCCCGGTCGGCCCCGCCGCAGCCCCGGCACCGGCAATCCACAGGGAGCAGTCAGTGTCAAGTCGTCAAGAGGAAACCCACCGGAGGAGACACTGCAATGCTGCCGAGTCACTTCGGTGGTGTTTAGTGGCGTCTGTTCTGATCTAACATACGCAAGACACCACCTACTAAAGCCCCCTACTGACGACAATAATTGCTTAGTCGCGGAGCCTGCTTGAGTGAGCTCTCCCTCCGGAGGGCGCCACCACGTCCGTCCAACGACAGTCCCCATGGACTCGCCGATACCGGTGACCACGACGGAACCAAACCAAGGCCACAGACATGGAGAGAGGACATCGAAATTGAGGTCACCATGAGAGCACGGAATGAAGGGCCACAGAATTTGAGACTTTTTTTTTTATGCTGATCAATGAGAATGAGGATGATTAAGATGATGCTACGGATTTCCATTTCGGTCTGAGACAGGGCTGTACTCTACGCTTCCTTTCATTATATATCCTGGCGTCAACCAGGCCCGAGAGATACACGCATCTGCAGTATTGGTCAGGAAATTTGAGCAATACTGTCAGAAACGCATCCATTAAGCGGATGGATGAAACTCGACTGTGTGGTCCCAGTCTTCCCAACTGAGTCTGCAGCAAACTCAACTCATGTTAGGAGTCGGTCGGGGCAGAAAAACCCACATGACTGATGGAATTCGAGCCCACGATCTCCCAGCCGGGAGTCCGCGACGCTAATCACTTCGCCACGGCGGGGTTGTTATGTTATTCCGTCTTTGAAAGCAGGAAAATATTACGGAGAACGGTGAAAAAAAATGTAGGAGAACACATGGAGACTTCTTGTGATGGAATGCACAAACATTGCCTCCAGTTCCGACTTCCCTTTTATCCACAGAGGTGAAATCAGCAAAATTGGGTTAGCAAATTAAATTCAAGTGATCGCTTCAACACCTGTTATTCATTTAAGTCTCTTTTACAACCAGAACTTTTTTTCTAACGGTTAACAAATTTAAAATGTATTTCACGAGATTTCGTCTTGGCTACGACCTGAATATAAATAGCAGATACAAAGAAAATATCAAAGCATGTCTTTTTTGTAACCAGCTTCAGAACGAACTCCACTTTCTATTAAGATGCAATGCTTCTATGCCTTTCAGAGAAAAATACATACTGAAGTACAGACAATTTCAGAACGTGAACTCTATTGAACTAAAACAATTACTTGCAAACGAAAATGTGCATATTATAAGAGATATTGCTATGGATATTTAGTATGCACTGAAAGAAAAAGAGAAGAACCCCCGTATCCAACATAGTATGAATAATTAGTTACCCCTCATAAATTAGCATTATTAGTACATCGAAAATATACTGTTGTTATCATTTCTCCTTTTTGCTGTTATGTGTGCACTGCATCTCACATTGTTACAGGCCGGAGGCCTGAAACATTAAAATTGTGTTCAATTGTGTGTTCAAAGATGTGACATGGCATAAGACCAAAATGCCTTATTTGTCCTTCATGAAAAGGAAACGCAAAGTTAGCGGCACAGATAAAGGTCAGTTTGTCGAACTGAACATTCTAATCAGTCAGCTCACTCACTTCCATACCACCACACGCACACATAGAGTGTCCACGCACGCTCCAAGTTCCATTACACGTTTACGTCAAATGCATTTAAACGCATATATATGCAGACATGTAAACTCCATGTATGCAGTGTATTGAAGCATAAAAGCTGAAAGTATTCATAGACATACACGCATGCACATGCACGCGCAAGCGTGCGCGCGCACACACACACACACACACACACACACACACACACACGCACGCACGCACGCACGCACGCACACACACACACACACACACACACACACACACACACACACACACACACACACATCAGCATTAGACGAGCACTAATGACTTGCAGTTGCAAATTGTGTCTTACGGATTTCAACATGTGACTGCAATGTTAAAAATGAAGTTAGTCTGAGATCTCACATTAATTTCCCTAACAGGGCAAATCCGTTTGCTTACGACTGTCTGGACTAACACTTCAAATGCCCTTCTTGAGTCAGAAATTAACCATTAAAAAAATAATGAAACCGAAAATTCAGTCGTCTCCCAATCCACCAAAGAAACTTGGAAGGGCCCCTTACGATGTTAACATTTCATTGTCGTAAAAAGGAACAATGAAAACCTGATTAGCATAGCCGTAAAGGAATGTGTATAAAATACGTATCCACTTCAGCTCAAAATCTGTGCAGACGGATTTCGTTTAAATGCTCATGACACACGTGTGCCTTTAATCATTCCGTTTTTAAAAACAGAAAAAAATATTACTTTGGAAATAACAGATATAACTTACACCCGTGCAAACTGCCATTTTAACAGCTTTGTATCATCTGCTTTACTTTTCTATGCCTACATTTCAGGTCATTTTAGTGTGTATTGATTCAAAATCGGTTCTACTGGCTTTCAGTGAATCAAAGCCAACACAAAACAAGATCTGATGACGGATTTTGATCATTTTAATACATTGGCTGATTATCCCTCTGTTGTGGCCCTTCTCACTGTGGAGTCTCGTGAAAAAGTAGAAAGAATAGCAAGGGTGTGTTAGTTAGAAAACACAAGCAATAAATGTTTTATGGGAAAAAAAAAAGAACTGCACGCTGGGAGTTTTCTAGATATTTAGACAAACCAGTCGCTACACCTTGACACGCTTAGTTTATCTATCAACTTATACTTTTCTAGGATATTAAATTCTTTAATTCACAGGATTCAACTGAATCCGTTTGAAACAAAGTTTTGAACGAATACAACATACCTTTGTGATTAAAAAAAAAAAAATTACAAATGGTCCCATTCTATCGGTAAGCAATCAAAAACGTATCTACCTGTGTTACCCAACTATACCTTGCACAGGTTTCTATGGTTTACCACTTCATGTACAATCGCTGTTTCATTACGTCACAGCCCATTGTCATTGAATTGCTCTCTGTTAGATTTCTGCTGTACATTTTACTGTTGTTGTTAGCATTATTGGTATAGTCTCATTACTTATTGTGTGCTTTATGTATGTATGTATGTATGCTTTTTTTTCTTTTTTTCTTTTTTAACAACCTGTCTAACATCACTGTATGTGAATTGACGTTAAGCTGAAGAGCTAATACTGACTGACTGACTGACTGACTGAAACTATTTACTGTCAGATTAACATATTGTTGTACTGACAAAGATCTAACACACACACACGCACACACACACACACACACACACACACACACACACACACACACACACACACACACACACACACATCAAATATCAAAACCTCTTCTTCCGACTAGTATCACTGCGAGTTGTCTGAAGTTGAAATAAGTATATAAATGAACATACACTTACACACACACACACACACACACACACACACACACGCAAAACTAACACAAACAGGCGAATGCAGTTCAGTGTAAATCATTAAACGAAGATTAGAAAATATCATGACATTTTATATCCAGATTTCAACATCGTAAATGCATTCACTGAAAGATTCTAGTCACAATAACCCATCACAATGTAAAGCCTTGACTGAACAGTAAAAACCACCAACACAATGTAAAGCCTTTGCTGTAAAGGGTATGTAAGGAACAAGGTCTCAGACGATTTTTTTTTTTAAAGGAAAAGGAAAAAATGGAAGAATACAAAACGAAGCCATTAGGTAATATCACAGCTGCAATGAGGCCACTAAGCAGGCGGGCGAAAAAGAGAGGAGTAGGGGGTCTGGGGATGTGGATGAGGGGAAAGAGAAGGCAGATGCGGGGAAAGAGAAAGCAGATGAGGGAAAGAGAAGGCAGATGAGGGTAAGAGAAGGCAGATGAGGGTAAGAGAAGGCAGATGAGGGGAAGAGAAGGCAGATGAGGGTAATAGAAGGCAGATGAGGGGAAAGAGAAGGCAGATGAGGGTAAGAGAGGCAGATGAGGGGAAGAGAGGCAGATGAGGGTAATAGAAGGCAGATGAGGGGTAAGAGAAGGCAGATGAGGGTAAGAGAAGGCAGATGAGGGTAATAGAAGCAGATGAGGGGAAAGAGAAGGCAGATGAGGGGAAGAGAAGGCAGATGAGGGTAAGAGAAGGCAGATGAGGGGTAAGAGAAGGCAGATGAGGGTAAGAGAAGGCAGATGCGGTGAAAGAGAAGGCAGATGAGGGGAAGAGAAGGCAGATGAGGGGAAAGAGAAGGCAGATGAGGGGAAAGAGAAGGCAGATGCGGGGAAAAAAGAAGGCAGATGAGGGGAAAAAGAAGGCAGATGCGGGGAAGAGAAGGCAGATGAGAGGAAAGAGAAGGCAGATGCGGGGAAAGGGGATGTAGAGAGTTGGGAAAGGGTGACGGAGAGGTAGGGGAGGGTGAAGGAACGAGCACGCTAGGTCAGCTGTGGTGAATGAAAGTTGGGACAGAGCTACAGGCTCAGAGCCTTTGAGTGAACGTTGGGTTAGAGCTACAGGCTCAGAGCCTTTGAGTGAACGTTGGGTTAGAGCTACAGGCTCAGAGCCTTTGAGTGAACGTTGGGTTAGAACTACAGGCTCAGAGCCTTTGAGTGAACGTTGGGATAGAGCTGAAGGTTCAGAGCCTTTGAGTGAACGCTGGGTTAGAGCGACAGGCTCAGACCCTTTGAGTGAACGTTGGGATCGAGCCAAAGGCTCAGAGCCTTTGAGGTAAGAACAGGAGAGGCAGGAGTGGAGGTGGGGCAGAGGCAGGGCAGGGCGGAGCGAGGGGAGAGGAGGGAGGGGGAGCAAGGGGAGCAAGGGGGGGGGGGGGGGGGTATCTGCCCAGCATGGGCTGGAATGTGTGAGAAGGGAGACAACTGGGAGTGGAGGAGTGACAGGTCAGCCGGCAGTAGCCAGCTCCACGGGAATTCAGCAGCTCGGCGCTTCAAGGCTTCTCCCCCCCCTCCCCCCTCCTCCACCCCCCATCCCCCTTACAAGTTCTGATGGCTGATGGGATCATCCAGTCCATGAACCTGGCTGACCTGCACCGCGCAGAGATATAAACGTACTCCCAGTTTAACTTCATTACGTGTGTCCAAACCGCTTATAAATCGGCCAAGTACTTTTCTGTGATATTCCATAAAGAAGAAAAACCCTTTTGGCCGTTACAGCCGTTGGTAACGGTTATTCTGGTAAATTAAAACATCGGGCATCATCTAGGATCCATAATAAACATACGAACAAATTTTCAGAAAGATCGGTAAAGAAATTTTGTCTGGAGCGAGTGGAACACATTTTGACCACGGACAGACACACTGACAGACACACAGACAGCATTTCTTCGTTCCCCATTGTCAAGTACTCCCTGTTCT
>JADBJO010010508.1:55000-57500 GCA_016801955.1 Conus betulinus | reverse complement strand
TTCTCTTCCCTCTTTCTTTTTTTTTTTCTCTCTCTCCTTCCCCCTCCGCTTTTTTACTCTTTTTTCTCTGGTCTCTTGTCTGTCTGTCTGAATCTGTTTTTCTCTCTCTCCCTCCTCTTCCATCTTTCTCTCTCTCTATCTCTCTGGTCTCTGTCTGTCTGTCTGTCTGTCTGTCATATCGTCTATCTAATCTGTCTGTCTGTGTGTGTGTGTGTGTGTGTGTGTGTGTGTGTGTGTAGTGTGTGTGTGTGTGCGCGCGGGCGCAGGCGTTTCGTGCATGTATGCGTGCGTGGGGGGGGAGGGGGGATGGGGAGGCCGAGAGAGAGAGGAAGGAGAAGAGACAGACAGACCGACAGACAGACAGGACAGACAGACAGACATACAGAGAAACAAAGAAAGAGCGGTGAGACGGAAGAGAGAGAGAGTGAAGAGCACATCAGGATTTGTGTTGTTGTGGCGAAGGATGGGACAAGAGCGGAGAGCATACCAACACAGCGAGGGCTGGAGTGGGTGGGAGGGAGGGAGGGGGAGGGGTGAGGCAAGGAGGGCCAAGTAGTCGGTGTGGGACACTCATTTTAGATGTGGGACTGGTCGCAACATGACTCCTTTGGTGTAGCAGGGTCACTTTTGAACCAATGAAGGGGGCAAAGTCACGTCCTGATTCCCCAAGTGGACACCTACACGAGGCTCCTACTTCAGGGCAGACGGGCCAGGATCACCGCCTGACTGACTGACTGACTCACTTTCGGGGTGAGAGTCACATATGTTCTTCATGCTCAGCTATGTGAGATTTCTGGCCTGGCCGTACCTATCGACCCCGACCTCTTCTTTTCTTTTCCCCTCTCGTCGTCCCCCCCCCCCCCCCTCCCCCCCCTCTCCCCTTCTCTGTCTCTTCTTCTCCATCGATTACCGGCGTGACGGTGATCCTGACATTTTACCCACCCATCACCTGCATCTTTCTGTCTGTTTACCACCACTGCAGAAAGAAGGTCGGGGGGGGGGGGGGGGGGGAGGGAAGGGGGGGGTGCCAGGAGGGGAGTCGGGTCGGTGAAGCGGGGGGGGGAAAGGAGTGAACGTCACTCTGCTGAAGGAGGCAGGCGGAGGAGGGGGAAGGAGAGAGGACGGGGAGGAGAAGGAAGGGGAAAGAAGAAGAAGATATGATGATGATGATGATGAAGAAGAAGACGAAGAAGAGAAGAAGAAGAAGACAGAAGAAAGAAGACGAAAGGATGAGAGGAGGTGGTGGTGACAGAAGAATAAGAAGAGACGAAGAAGAGAAGAAGAAGAAGACGAAGAAGAAAGGAGGAAGAGGAGGCGAAGTAGGTTGTGGTGGTAGAAGAAGAAGAGAAGAAGAAGATGGAGAACGACTACAACAACAACACAACAACAAGAAGGAGAAGCTGGAGGTACAAGAGAGGGCAGTCCGGGCATGATGCGGGGTGGGAGAGGGGGGTGGTGGGGTGGGGGGGGTTAAGTTGAACGCTACTAGGCCAGAGAATGCCGACGCACATGCAGAATGGATGAGGGGAAATACAACAGAGAAACTGGGTTGAGAGACGAGAAAAACGACAGTCTGAAGGGCAACGAGAGGAACAACATCAAAAAGCTGGGAGGGCGGGAGGGGGGACGGGTGAGGGGGTGGGGTAGAGATTATGGAGAGGATGATAGAAATGGAAGAGGGCAGTAAACATTGGGAGAATAGGCAAGACAGAAAAATCCAGAAGAAATAGCAAAAAGAGGAAATTGAAGGGCAAAGAGAAAAGCAACGCCAACGAGAATAACAACAGCAAAATGCATGCTGGTGGGCTGAAGGGGATTGGGGGGGGGGTGGGGGGGGGGGGGTGGGGGGGGGGGGGGGTGGGGTAAAGAAGGGGTGGTAAAGAAGATAGGTTAGAATAGTTTGTGGCGGCGGGATGGGATTGGGGGGGGGAAGGTGTGGTTGGGGGGGTGGGGGGGGGGGGGGGGGTGGAGGGGAGAGGGGGTGATAAAGAAGAGAGAAACAATGGGTAAGATTCTGACAAACACGAGAGAAGAAAGAAGAAGAAGGAGGGGAGGGATGGAGGAGAAGGTGAAGAGGAAGAGGAGAAGGAGAAGAATGGAGGAGGGAGAGGAGGAGGGGAGGAGGCGGGAAGGATGAGGATATGAGGAGTAGAAGAAGAAAGAAGAAGGAGGAGGATGAGGATGAGGAGGAGGAGAAAGAAAAGGAGGAGGAGGAGGAGGAGGGGGAGGAAGAAGAGGATGGAGGATAAGAAGAAGAGAAGGGTGAGAGGAGGTAATAGGAGGAGGAGGCGAAGGATAGAAGAAGAAGGAAATGAAGAGCAACAACAACAACAGGAAGATGATGATATGAACAGCAACAGCAGCACAAACCAAGAGCAACAACAAACACAACTGCAACATTAACAGCAAAGAAACAACAACGACAGCAACATTTTACAACAACGAACCAGACGAACACGAAGAAGACACACAGAAGACAAAAATATGCCGAGGTAGAAGT
>JADBJO010010508.1:40000-42500 GCA_016801955.1 Conus betulinus | reverse complement strand
TCAAGACAAGTTATAAATATACAGTTAGTGAGCCCCCATGAGATAAAGACTTTGAGTTCGGGGGGGGGGGGGGGGGGGGGGGGGGGGGGGGGGGGGAGGGGGGGGGGGGGGGGGGGGGGGGGGGTGGGGGTCGAGCTATGTCATGCTCGGGAAGTCATCAGTGAAACCAATAGAGATCCTACACTTTGGAAGTCATGGAAATAGTTGTGGAGGATTCGACTAGAATGCATCCCCCCCTCCCTTCTCCCACCCTTGTCCCTCCTCTTTCCTCCTTCTCCTCTCACACCACTTCTTACCTCCCCCTTCTCCCCCCCCCCCCCCAACCCTCCCCCTTACCCTCCCCTCCAATTTCGAGCTGTAATGAGGCACACGGAGAATAACAACAAAGGAACGCGATGTTTGCTCCGGGCTTCGCTGCGGGTTCTGACAACAATGCCTGCAAGGGGATTGTTTTCCCATGGGAAACTAGTGTCTTGGAGGCCAATGTCGTGGCATTCCAGACAGAAACTGGGACAGACGACCAGTGAGTCAGTGAATGTTGTATGAAGTTCTGTCGTCTGTACATCCGCCTAACCTTGATCTTAAACTTCTGTACATCCGCCTAACCTTGACCTTAATCTTCTGTACATCCGCCTAACCGTGACCTTAATCTTCTGTACATCCGCCTAACCGTGACCTTAATCTTCTGTACATCCGCCTAACCTTGACCTTAATCTTCTGTACATCCGCCTAACCTTGCCCGTAATCTTCTGTACATCAGCCTAACCCTGACCTTAACCCTAACCAGGCTCTTTGCTAACTCTAACCCTAATTAACCTTACCCACAACATTGACCCTGACACTAAGATACTACATTTCAATTTATAGACCTCATAAAATTGAAATAGTGTGCCCTTTCCTCCTTGTGGTCGTCAAGTGAGCGATATCTTCAGCTTTATATATATATATATATATATATATATATATATATATATATATATATATATATATATTGTTTGGTCAATCAGTGGGTGATGCATCTCTTAGGAGATCCAAGTAAAGGTTGTTCTGCACAATTCTTAGCCGCTGATCCGACAATGCTTGGGTTATTGAACAGCAGAGCTGACCACTCAGATTGTTCCATATCTTTCGATCCCCTTGCATCCTATTGTCATGTCACGGTGAAACAAATTTTGTTCCCATAGTCACGGTGAAACAAATTTTGTTCCCATAGTCACGGTGAAACAAATTTTGTTCCCATAGTCACGGTGAAACAAACTTTGTTCCCATAGTCACGGTGAAACAAACTTTGTTCCCATAGTCACGGTGAAACAAACTCTGCTCCCATAGTCATGATGAAACAAATTTTGCACCCATAGTCATGGTGAAACAAATTCTGCTCCCATAGTCATGATGAAACAAATTTTGCTCCCATATTCACGGTGAAACAAATCTGCACCCATACTCATGGTGAAAACAAACTATCCTCCCATAGTCATGGTGAAACAAACTATCCTCCAATACTCATGGTGAAACAAACTATCCTCCCATAGTCATGTGAAACAAACTATCCTCCAATACTCATGGTGAAAACAAAACTATCCTCCCATACTCATGCTGAAACAAACTATCCTCCAACACTCATGCTGAAACAAAACTATCCTCCAATACTCATGGTGAAACAAACAATCCTCCCATAGTCACGGTGAAAACAAATTTTGTTCCCTTAGTCACGGTGAAACAACTTTTGCTCCCATAGTCACGGTGAAACAACTTTTGTTCCCATAGTCACGGTGAAACAAATTTTACTCCCATAGTCATGGTGAAACAAATTTTGCTCCCATAGTCAAATTTTGCTCCCATAGGATGAAACAAATTTTGCTCCCATAGTCACGGTGAAACAAATTTTGCTCCCATAGTCACCTCCCATAGTCACGGTGAAACAAATTTTGCTCCCATAGTCATGGTGAAACAAATTTTGCTCCCATAGTCATGGTGAAACCCTCCATAGTCAAGAAACAAATTTTGCTCCCATAGTCATGGTGAAACAAATTTTGCTCCCATAGTCATGGTGAAAACAAATTTTGCTCCCATAGTCATGGTTTGCTCCCATAAACAAATTTTGCTCCCATAGTCACGGAAAACAAATTTTGCTCCCATAGTCACGGTGAAAATTTTGCTCCCATAGTCATGGTGAAACAAATTTTGCTCCCATAGTCATGGTGAAACAAATTTTGCTCCCATAGTCTGAAACAAACTCTGCTCCCATAGTCACGGTGAAACAAATTTTGCTCCCATAGTCACGGTGAAACAAAAATTTGCTCCCATAGTCACGGTGAAAAACAAATTTTGCTCCCATAGTCGAGACACGGTGAAACAACTCTGCTCCCATAGTCACGGTGAAACAAATTTTGCTCCCATAGTCACGGTGAAACAAATTTTGCTCCCATAGTCGAGACACGGTGAAACAAACTCTGCTCCCATAGTCACGGTGAAAAACAAATTTTGCTCCCATAGTCAC
>JADBJO010010508.1:25000-35000 GCA_016801955.1 Conus betulinus | reverse complement strand
TCCACAGCCACAGCCCGGTCGGACCCGCCACAGCCCTGGCATCAGCAATCCACAGGGAGCATGCAGTCAATATCAAGTCGTCAGGAGGCAACCCACCGGAGGAGACACTGCACTGCTGCCGAGTCGCTTCGGTGGTGTTCAGTGGCGCCTGTTCTGATCTAACATATGCAGGACACCACCTACTAAGCCCCCTACTGACGACAATAATTGCT
This sequence comes from Conus betulinus, assembly GCA_016801955.1. Taxonomy (NCBI): domain Eukaryota; kingdom Metazoa; phylum Mollusca; class Gastropoda; order Neogastropoda; family Conidae; genus Conus; species Conus betulinus. Next base: position 34,788 of record JADBJO010010508.1, on the reverse strand, counting down.
TAGTCGCGGAGCCGGCGTGAGTGAGCTCTCCCTCCCTCCAGAGGGCGCCACCACGTCCGTCCATCGACAGCCCCCATGGACTCGCCGATACCGGTGACCCGACGGAACTAAACCAAGGCCACAGACGTGGACAGGACATCGAAATGAGGTCACCATGAGAGCAGGGCATGAAGGCCACAGAATTTGAGATTTTTTTTGTGCTGATCAATAAGAATGAGGATGATTAAGATGATGCTATGGATTTCCATTTCGGTCTGAGACTACAGACTGCTTCCTTTCATAATATATCCCAGCAGCGTCAACCAGGCCTGAGAGATACAGGCACCTGCAGTGTTGGTTAGCAAATTTGAGCAACACTCTCAGAAATGCATCCATTAAGTGGATGAAACTCGACTGTGTGTGGTCCCAGTCTTCCCAACTGAGTCCGCAGCAAACTCAACTCTGGGTAGGAGCCAGTCGGGGCAGAGACTACTACAGACTACAGAAAGAAAACCCACATGACTCTGATGGGATTCGAACCCACGACCTCCCAGCCGGGACTCCGCGACGCTAACCACTTCGCCGCGGCGGCTTGCGAAAGGCGAAGTTAATGGACGTTTCCTCTCTCTCCATCTTTTTTCGGAAGGTTTCGCTATTCCCATTTTCGTAAGACGCGTTCTAGCGCCATCCGACCATGGCTTGATCAATCCTATCTGACCTCAGATAGGGAAAACATGGCTCCCCTGGTCGTACAACAGTGTCCGATTGTCTGTCAACCCCTTAAGAATCACGAAGCGCATGATCCCATTTCAAAAATCAAAAGAAAAAAAAATCTCCCTAATTATGTGTCAGTTGTCTGGAGGGAGGAACACCAACGTTAAGACAGCGAGCGGTATGACAGTCAATGGATAGACAGATCGATTATCAATCAAGGGGACACGCGCGCTGGCAGCAGTCCCCCCCCCCCCCCCCCCCCCCCCCCCCCTCCCAACCATTTTTTTGTCTTCTTTCAGTGGCTGGGGGCAGCCCTGGAGAAACTCATTATGACATTTGTGTCAGCTGTCGGCTGTCTGGTTGGCCGGACAGCCCTCAGTCAAAGTCATTAGTATTCATTTGTCAGAGTGTGCAGGGGGGGGGGGGGGGGGGGGGGAGGAGGAGAGGGGTGGGAGCGGTTGTGGAAATGCGTGGCGGTGGTGCGTGGTACCGATCGTGATGGTGGTAGTAGTAGTGGTTGTGGAGGTGGTGTTGGGAATGGGATGACGGTGCGGTGACGTCGAAGTGACGTAGTTGGGGGAATGGGGAAGGGAGATGTTCCTGCTGTCTTCAAGAAGCCCTTGCTGTGGTGGTTATTAACATGTCGAGCAGCGAGTCAGAGATCGGGGGGTTCGCATCCCAAAACATCTTGCTTTTTTTTTTCATTTTTAAGCTGAAACTCCCTTTAAAAAGACTCTCTCTCTCTCTCTCTCTCTCTCTCTCTCTCTCTCTCTCTCTCTCTCTCTCTCTCTCTCTCTCTCTCTCTCTCCCCTCCCTCTCTCTCTCTCTCTCTCTCTCTCTCTCAGCATATATAGGCCTTCTGAGTACTCAATACAATAAACAGCTCAGAAGGCTGCATGGTTCAACCCACGGGAACGCAAAACATCCAAATCAGCATTTTCGGCGATCTCTTTTATCGGGTGCTCTCAGCACAGAGCCATATGAGGTTCTTTCCCTGCCCTGGCTGACTCGCCCCGTCAAGTCCCAGTACCCAGCGCGCCTGTTGGCGTCAAACCTGAATTATCTCCCTTATGTAAGTACCACGACCAACGTCATCCTCAAAACAGTTCGAGCTGCCCTAGAGCTTCTCAGAGAAGATGCCGTTTGCTTCTATGAGTAAGCCGCGCAGTGAAAAGACAGATTAATTAGGGAGGGAGAAAACGGAGAGGTCTGGTCTTACAGCAAAAAAAAAAAACTGCGGCTAATACTGATTACATGAGGGCAGGATGGGAAAGCAGGTGAAGAAGGGATGGGACGGGGTGGAGGAGGGGTGTGAGAGGAGGGGTGGGGGGTGGGGGGGATGATGGGTTGGGAGACGTCAACTGAATACGATCACGCAAACTTCATAATTGCGCCGAAACTGACGGTAGGAAGGAGAGGGTGGGGGGGGGGGGGGGGGGGGGGGGGGGTATGGAATCGTTTGTCAACAAACTGAACAACCGAGGATGGAGGAAGGAGGAGGGGGGGGGGGGAGGTTTGGGGGGTGGGAGGACATTCTCGTTCATTACTGTCGCCACTGGGCGTCAAAAAGCAAGGAATGCTCGTCGACTGCCATCACACATGGATGTGAAAAGACGGAATTCCCGTCGATTACCACTACCACCGGGTGTCAAAAGACAGAGAATTCTCGTTAGCTGCCATTGCCAATGGGTGTCAAAAATAGGGAATTCTCGACAATTGCCATCACCAATGAGAGTCAAAAGGCAGCAAATCATTTCCAGTTGCCATCACATAAGAGTGTAAAATGCCAAGCTGGGGAAACATTGTCTCTACAAACCACGCCTTCTAGGGAAACATTGTCTCTACAAACCACGCCTTCTAGGGAAACATTGTCTCTACAAACCACGCCTTCTAGGGAAACATTGTCTCGACAAACCACGCCTTCTAGGGAAAAACATTGTCTCTACAAACCACGCCTTCTAGGGAAACATTGTCTCTACAAACCACGCCTTCTAGGGAAACATTGTCTCTACAAACCACGCCTCCTAGGAAAATATTGTCTCTACAAACCACGACTCCTTGGGAAATATTGTCTCTACAAACCACGACTCCTAGGGAAACATTGTCTCTACAAACCACGACTCCTAGGGAAACATTGTCACTACAAACCATGCCTCCTGGGAAAACATTGTCTCTACAAACCATGCCTCCTGGAGAAAGATTGTCTGCATGAACCATGCGTTCATACAGACAATCTTTCTCCAGGAGGCATGGTTCTAGGGAAACATTATCTCTACAAACCACGCCTCCTGGAGAAATATTGTCTCTACAAACCACGCCTCCTGGAGAAAAAAATGTCTCTACAAACCATGCCTCCTACGAAAACATTGCCTATAGAAACCACGCCTCCTGGGGAAAGATTGTCTCTACAAACCACACGCATCCTGGAGAAAAGATTGTCTCTACACAAACCACGCTTCCTGGACAAAGATTGTCTCTACAAACCACGCATCCTGCGAAAACATTGTCTGTACAAACCACACACTCCTGGAGAAAGACTGTCTGTACAAACCACGCCTCCTGGAGAAAGACTGTCTGTACAAACCACGCATCCTGGAGAAAGACTGTCTGTACAAACCACGCATCCTGGAGAAAGACTGTCTGTACAAACCACGCCTCCTGGAGAAAGACTGTCTCTACAAACCACGCCTCCTGGAGAAAGACTGTCTCTACAAACCACGCCTCCTGGAGAAAGACTGTCTGTACAAACCACGCCTCCTGAGAGAAAAAAAAAAATTGTCTCTACAAACCACGCTTTCTGGAGAAAAAAAGATCGTCTATACAAACCACGCCTCCCGGAGAAAGATTGTTGTTTCTACAAACTACGCGTTCTGTTGGAAAGATTGTCTCTACAAACCACGCCTCCTGGGAAAAAGAGATGTCTCTACAAACCACGCCTCCTGGGAAAAAGATTGTCTGTACAAACCACGCCTTCTGGAGAAAGATTACCTCTACAAACTACGCCTCTGCTGCCGCTGTTTGCCAGTTTTCTATCGATTACAGAACAAACGATAGTTGTACCACCCCTTCCCCCCCCCCTCCCCCAGCTATCTCCATCCATCCCCTACTTCTGCCCTCATCTCTCTCTCTCTCTCTCTCTCTCTCTCTGTCTCTCTCTCTCACACACACACACACACACACACACACACACACACACACACACACACACACACACACACACACGCACGCACGCACGCACGCAATCACGCATGCACGCTCACACACACAGTTTTCTGTCGGGGGACAGGGGAGGTCTGTTATTTGTGTTTCGTCATTGTTTTGTGTTTGTTGTCGTTCGGAGTGACCGTGAAAACGGAGGATGGACAAGACGTAGATTTGTCCTGGGATTTCCCTAGTCTCAACAGCTCTGTGTTGAAATGTTCATCCACGCACAGAATAATCACACAGCATGAATAATGCAATCAGATTCACACCTTTTCTTTTCTGTTATAATTTTGAGTCCTTTGCCACCTTGACGTCATAACGCCATCCGCAGTAATATGCATCATTGATTTTCTTCCGTGGACCTCATAATTTTTTCCCATCCCACAGAGCCACCTGTGAACTCTGATGAATAATAACAAGTCATCAGATGCCCAATGACCATTACCGCATGTTATTATACTGGCAAGAAAAGCAAGATAATAATCCACATTCGAAAATCGTGATCATGGTTCGTAGTGGGTCTGTTTGTTTCTGCGCGTGAGTGTGTGTGTGTGTGTGTGTGTGTGTGTGTGTGTGTGTGTGTGTGTGTGTGTGTGTGTGCGCGCGCGCGCGCGCGCGCGTGTGTGTGGTGTCGCAAAAATCTGTGAAGGAAATTGCACTATATGGTTTTGAAACTCAAACCCACAATAGAGACGAAGCCGGACCTGAAGCAGAAAAGCGCACAGTGATAGATAAGTCTGTCTGCCGCGACTGTTCCTGTGCTATTACTAAACGGTATGGCGACACGGGTATCCACCCTGGCCGTCCGAGGCCGTTGTCCCTTTTCCTGCATCATTAACGGATGGACGAGGCCCGTCATTGTGCCGGCAGCCAGAGCTAGAAGATCAAGTGACGAGTAATGAAGCGGAGAGAGGCAGAGAAAAACCACAGCGATCAGTGTTCCTATGGCCCTGGGGACAGCCAGGTTGTACGTCATTACCGGGCAAACGCCGCGGGCCTGGTCCTTTGTTTGGTCATGAATCAGCATGGAGAGGTCATGACGTCAGCGGCTGGTGGTGGTTGATGACCAGTGTTAATAGTCATGACCAATAGCTGACCATCGGTGTCAGTGTCCGCGCGCTGGTGGTGGCTCGTTACAGGTGATAGTATTCATAACTGATGGCCCCATCCTAAGTGTTGATGACCATGACAGACGGTTGATTATCCGTTTGATTATCCATAGCTTGCAGCTGATTATCAGTTTCATATCAATAAGTGATGAGGGTTTATATGAATGACTGATGATAATTGATTATTTGTGTTATTATCCATGACCGATGTTGATAGATTATCGCCCTTAATATGCATGACTGATGATCGAATGATCGTGTTAATATCTATGATTGAAGATCATCAGTTGATTGATTGTGCTGATATCTATTTACTGATGACTGATTATCAGTACCAATATTGAAGACTGATGGTGGATTATCGGTGACGATGCCCATGACTGATGGTGATGGGTTGTCAGTGTTGATATCCATGGCCTGATGGCTGGTTATCACTCTTAATATCCATAACTATCATCAAGGTTGATTATCAGTGCGATAATATCAATAAACAGTTGAATGATTTAATCGGGTCAATATCCATGGAAGGTTAATTGTAAGTATTATGATACAAATAACAGCTGATGTTTTATGGCGTTAATATGCGCGACTTATGGTTATCAACGCTAACACCTATAATTGATGATTGATTATCAGCGTTAATAGACTATTGATGACTGATCATCAGTGTTAATGACATCCTGTACTAACGGTTGATAATCATCGTGATATCAGACTGATGATGGTTGATTATCAGTATTAAATTCCATGACTAGTAGTTGATTATCAAATTGGTTGATTGTCAGAGTCAACATCCATAGACGATGGTCGATGGTTTTCACACAGTTAACGTCTGACTCAAGGTTGATTGTCTGAGCCAACATCCACAGACGATGGTCGATGGTTTTCACAGTTGACGTCTGACTCAAGGTCATGAGTGTGGCGTTCTTTTGACCCACCATCTGCTGTCTCCCACTACGTCAAACTCCAGATTCCAGTTGTCAACATTACCGTTTTCACATCTGAATTATCTCCTCTTACATTCTGCTTACAGAGGTCATTCCAAATCAGCAATGATCACTGTTTACTTTATGATAATTGCATTTTTCAAGATGGAAACAATAATGATGACGTTTCGGTTTGGCTCAACAGAGGTTAACGCTTGACAAACGGCGCAGCGCAACCTGATGGAGGTGGTGATCACACTGTGATGAGGTGGGCCTTTTTTCCCCCTTTGTATTACGCCTCAGGGTCTGCCAGACCGTCGCCATTACAGGATGGTGTCGGCTGTCGGATCAGTTCTTTCCCTTCATCACTCTTCTCAGGCCCAGGCGATTGAGGAGGAGAGGAAGGGGGTGGGGTTGGGCACGTGGACGGGTAGGTGTGGCGGGGGGGGGTGGATGAAAGGGGGGTCTGATGCGGTGATCGGAGCGGAAGGTGCGGATGAATGTCCTTCGTGTTGGTCCCCTGTCTGGCTGACCGGCGATTGACTTGACTGTGTTGTCCTGTTCTTCTCCCGCCCCTCCCTCCTCTCTTTTCCTCCCCCTAATCCCCCTCTCCCCCCCTCCCCAACCCTTCCCCCCCCCATTCTTTCCGTATTCCTTCCAATGTTTTCCCTTCCCAAGCTTACTGCTTTGTCCTGTGTTTGTCCACAAGATTACTGGAGGAAATTCGAATGGATTTTTACAGAAAAAAAAAAAAAACGTTTACTTGTAAGGTCAGAAGACAACGTTCGAGTTTTTTTTTTTTTCTTTACACTGATTTTCAGTGTTTTATTTCCTTTTTAAAATCGTCCCACTGCAGAAGATTAAACACTCGTAGTATAAAAATCATTCTCAAGACAGTGATCAGCGGTTCTCTACATTTCATTTCATTTTGTTTTCACAAGCTCAGCATCGCATACCTGCCTGGAAGAGCAGCCAATGACCGACTGCTGTTTAGGCCTGATGATCTCCGGGTTACGCTACACCCAATACTGATCTCCGGGTTACGCTACACCCAATACTGACACACGAAACCTTCCTCGCCTTCTTCGGCTGAACTCGGAAGACTCAGTCGAATGACGTGATAAGTGACTGAGCCAGACTGCAGCTGTGCCAAGGTACCTTTGGACATGACTTACTGTGCACATTACACGTACATCGACAGTGTGGAATACATTCTTCCTGAGCGCTGTGCCTGTCGGTAACGCCGTAGGCCATGTCGGACGCCAGCGTAAACTTCAGATTGGCCGAACAACGAAAAATGAGCTTTAAAATAGAAGACTTCGAAACGCCAGTGCTGCCTGACCAGTGTCTACTCATTTTCAATTCTGGGCTCCCTAACCACGATACAGACAAAACGCCGAACAAAAGAAAAAGAAAAAAGTAGAAAGAAAGTTAAAAAGAAAAAAAAAGTGAACGCCACATGATATCTTCAAATGCTGTAAGTGCATGCAAATGATCTGGTCCAAGTCAGCGACATCGTGTCCATTGGCCCATTCCTCCTAGGTCTGCCACATCGTCTCCCTTGACCCATTCCTTACAGGTCTGCCACATCGTATCCATTGGCCCATTCCTCACAGGTCTGCCATATCGTATCCATTGGCCCATTCCTCACAGGTCTGTGACATCGTATTCATTGGCCCATTCCTTACAGGAGTATCAAGATTCAGAAATTTGAAAAGCACCACCGGTTTCTAGTGTCGCACTTTTCAAAAGGGTCGCTAACTTCATCACTCTCTTGTCACATTTCTCTCGCGACATTGTGTGTAATAAAGCAACGCTGTTGTGCTTTCAATCTGTGGCAGGCTTTCTCTTCTTTCAGTATTTCTAAAACTAAAAGTGATATTGCTTCGTATGTTGCAGGATAGTAGATACCGGTGCCAGGACTATCTGAGGTGTGTTTTGTTACACTGGTGTTGAATAGTTAAAGATGTTATTGTGCCTGTCTCTCTCTCTCTCTCTCTCTCTCTCTCTCTCTCTCTCTCTCTCTCTCTCTCTCTCTCATTTATTTTGGTACCCGACGTAGCAACATAACCAGTTTGCACACTAGTCACTCAGTGCGTGGAACCTTTTCCTTCCATTGTTCTGCCCGATACAAGGACCGTTCTAAGAGCAAACAATTACGATCATTCAAAAGTATAAGCTCCTAGGAGGAATCCGATCAATTCAGATGTTCTAAGAGTAAATAATTACGATCCTTCAAAAGTATAAGCTCCTCGGAGGAATCCGATCGATACAGATGTTCTAAGAGTAAATAATTACAATCCTTCAAAAGTATAAGCTCCTAGGAGGAAACCGATCAATACAGATGCAACAACTCACACACAAACAGCAATACCTCTTGGGGAAAAAAAGGAAGGGGAAGAAAGGGGGGACTGAAATCTCTGATGACAAGGGGAATGGTAGGGAGGGAGAGGGAGGCGGGCGAAGAGGAAGAGGAAGGGATGGGTAGTACACTTGCAACAAACAAAAGAAGGGCAACCTAGCGGCGACGGAAGTTTAAAAAAAAAAATGAACAAAAGAACTGGGAAGTGGATGGGAGTTGGAAGCAGTGGGAAGGTGGGGGGGGGGGGGGAGGGCCTCAACACACGAACTGATCATAACCATATGTGACAAGGAAGAAAAAAATCTGACGACCGAAAAATAGCCAAGCCGGAAGACAGACAGAAGGGAAGTGGACGATGGAGGAGGACGAGGGGTGGGGGTGGGGGAGAGGGATGGGGGTGGAGTGGGGGGCGCACGGCTGGAGTAGAGGGGTAAGGAGGGGGGGGGGGGGGGGGAAGAGGCATTGCGGTAGGCGAAGCGAAAGGCACAGAGAAATGTTCATTTTTTTATTTTCCTTTTTTTTCTGTTTGCTTGTTCGGGTTTTTTTTTTTTTTCTCGGTTTTTTTGTTTGTTTGTTTTAGATTAGTATTTTTTTCTTTCTCGTTTTTTAGATTTTTTTTTCCAAAATATAATTCGACAGAACTCCATATTTCAACACAAGCGTAAATCCGTCAAAAGGCTGAAAATAAGCAACCCTCTGACAAGTTAATCGGGCAGGGCGAATAATTGACATGAAAAATGTGCCTGGCTTATGGCAGCAGTTGATGTTTTTAGGTCAGTGCCCCAGTTGATGATGGTGGTGTGGGAAAAGGGCAGATTTTGTTTTTTTATGCAAGCCAGCTTGTGGACCAAGTGGATATCTGTTCATCTGAAAGCATAATTTCCCGGGGAGGTGAAATCGTCAATTTTAGTAGTTTGGGATCGCATTGCCGATTTCTAGCGCATTTGAGAAAAAAAACGCACGAAAACACACACACTCAGAGAGAGAGACAGACAGACAGACGGACAGACAGAGACAGAGAGATCGCACGAACGATCTCCAGCGCATTTGAGAAGAAACGCAAGAAAACGCAGAGAGAGAGAGAGAGAGAGAGAGAGAGAGAGAGAGAGAGAGAGAGAGAGAGAGAGAGAGAGAGAGACAGACAGACAGACAGACAGACAGACAGACAGAGTGAATGAGTATTTCTTGTCTACTGACAGAGACAGAGAGAAAGATAGACACAGAAAACTGAGCCGGAAAATGCATATAGAACTAGAAAAGGATTAATTTTTTTTTAGTTGTTAACTGCCAATCCTGGAACCAGAATACTAAAACCCTGTCTCCTGTAATTCGCCCAAGGCTAAAACATGGACAAGGAGTCTACTTTTCAGCATCAAGTCCTCTTTTTTTTAAAGTTACAAAGCACTGACAAAGCAGTTGGGTTGGGCCTGGGGTGAGGTGTGTGTGTGTTTGGGGGGGGGGGGGGGGGGGGGGGGAGGGTGGACAGTGCACGCT
>JADBJO010010508.1:17500-20000 GCA_016801955.1 Conus betulinus | reverse complement strand
TCTCTCTCTGTGTGTGTGTGTGTGTGTGTGTGTGTGTGTGTGTGTGTGTGTGTGTGTGTGTGCGCGCGCGTGTGTGGGGGGGTTTGTGCATTTTCGAGACAAGTTATGCAATACCACTGCCTGAGAGAATCACCACAAGACACTGGCTTATCAAAAACAACTTCATTATCTTAGATGCAGACCATGTCTTCAGTTCTGAAAGTCATTGTATTTGTACTGACTTTGGGTAGGCCTGTAGAATGAGATGGCCAGCTTAAGGGTGCGTCCACACCTGACTTTGGGTAGGCCTGTAGAAGGAGATGGCCAGCTTAAGGGTGCGTCCACACCTGACTTCGAACATCACTGACCTTACGCTGCAGACCAGTGGACAAGTCCCGGCCCTCATTCCACTCATACCTCACACCCTTCTCCCTCAGCCTCCCCCCACCCACCCCCACCCCACCCCACCCACTTCTCCCTTCATGCCGTTCTATTCTGTCACTGGGTTGTGGGTTACTGCCGCACACATTCCACTGTACTACCCTTCCCATTCCCTCCCTTTCTCTCCCTGTGAGGATTAACAGTTTTCTTTGCTTCTTTGCTAGTGTTGCGGAGAGAGAAAGACAGGAAGAGACAGAAGGTGGTGGGGGGTGGGGGGGGGGGGGGGGGGGGGGGGGGGGGGTGGGGGGGAGTCGCAAGGAGGAAGCCAAATCAAAATGCTAGTTGGAAGCTGCAATATAAATCTTGGTAACCCTTTGAAAACAAAATCTCCCTCTCTCTGTCTCTCTCTGTCTCTGTCTCTCTCTGTCTGTGTGTGTGTGAGCGTACGTGCGTGCGTGCGTGCGTGCGTGCGTGCATGCGTGCGTGCGTGCGTGTGTGAGTGCGTGTGTGTTTAATATTTTTTTATGGGGGTGGGCTCTTTGTGTGTGTGTGTGTGCGCGCGCGCGCGCGCGCGTGCGTGCGTGAGTGCGTGCGTGCGTCCGTGCGCGCGCGCGTGTGTGTGTGTGTATGTGTGTGTTTCTTTTTTGCCACCATCCTAAACGGAAATCAGAAGATGGATATCAAAAAGGTGAATTTGTCGCGGTTTTTTGTTTGTTTGTTTGTTTGTTTGTTTGTCTGTTGGGTTTTTTTTTTTCGAATTGGATTAATTTCCCTTTGCACTATAGAAAGCCATGACCAGAGCACAGCTCAGGGGTCAGGACAGGGACGCTGTGGGGAGAAAGGAGGAGGAGCGAGAGCTGCCGGGTGGAGAGGGGGGGGGGGGGGCGGCGGCGGATAGGGAGGAGGAGATCGGGACGGACAAGGTGGTGGGAAGAAACGGGAGGGGAGGGAGGTGGTGGTGTGGTGGTGGTGGTGGTGTGTGTGTGTGTGTGTGTGTGTGTGTGTGTGTGTGTGTGTGTGTGTGTGTGTGTATGTAGGGGGGGGGGGGGGGTCGACAGTGGATGCAGTGGCTGGATGGATCTCTCCACTGACGGTCTGGAAAAGATTAGTGACGGACAAGGTGGATGGTAGAAGGGGGGGGGGGGAGGAATAAGGAGGAGCGTGAGGTAAGGTGAGGGGGGTCGTCGGGGGGGGGGGGGGGGGGGGGGGGGGGGGAGGGTGATGGTGAGAGAGGGGAGACGGTGACACAGCTACCGGAAAGAAGGTAGGAAATTCATCACCCTCTCTCTCAACTCTCCCTCCTCCCCCCCACCCACCGCCCCTCTCTCTCTCTCTCTCTCTCTCTCTCTCTCTCTCTCTCTCTCTCTCTCTCCGGACAGGTAAAAGGGGATTATCATCACGCTGTGTGGACCGTCCCGGGACTGGCAATGCAGTGGGATGAGACAGGGAGGCTGAGGAGTGGAGAAGGGGAAGGGGAGGGGGAGAGAGGAGAGGGGTGGGGGGGGGGGGGAGTCGTTAGCGAAACGACACGTCACTGCAAAGTGTCTAATGATGACTCACATGGGAGCTGGGCATGGAGAGGGGGATTGTGTCGGTCGGGTGGAAGTAGGGAAAGTGTGAGTGAGTGGGAGGGGGGAGAAGGGGGAGTGGGGCGGAGAGGGGGGGGGGGGGGGGGTTCGCACGGAATCTTGGACAGGCAGGAAGTAATTTCTATGCATGCAGGCTCTCTCCTTCCTGCACTGTCGATTTCTCGTCTTACTATGTGAGGAGATGGGGGGGGGGGGGGGGGGGGGGGGGGGGGGGGGGGGGGCAGCAGAAGAAGGGAGGGCATGGTGGGAAGGAAGGAAGGGGAAGGTGTGGGGTGGTTTGGGGTGGGGATGGAAGGCAGGAGGACAAAAAGACACTTGCATGGACATACGAACAACTGCACATGTGCACATGAACGCATGTACTAGAGCGCAGGCACGCACGCGCCTGGACTCTCTCTCTCTCTCTCTCTCTCTCTCTCTCTCTCTCTAACTCTTTCTCACGCACACACATATCCTCTCTCTCTCTCTTTCTTTCTCACACACACACACACACACACACACACACACACACACACACACGCACACACACACAACGCAAAACACACATCATC
>JADBJO010010507.1:62500-72260 GCA_016801955.1 Conus betulinus | reverse complement strand
TGAGCAAATACGAGTGAGCAGGAGCTTTTTCATGTGAAATTCCCTTCATCTTCGATGCCAGTGGGGCAATGGAAACGGCCTTGTGCTGAAAAAGTGTACAACATTTTTTTTTTTTTTTAATCCCATCAGTCAAAACGGGGATGGGGATGTAGACTTACCAACACCATTCGACAGTATCGACTGAGAGCCCACAAAGCGTGTCTCCTTCCCCCTCCCCCCCCCCCCCATTCCCCCCTTCCCTCCCCCCCCCCCATTCCCCCCCCCCCCCCCCCCCCCCCCCCCCCCCCCCCCCCCCGATAGTTTTTTTTTTTTTTTTTTTTTTATGTGACGTGTTTTCAGTATAAATGGGTTGCGTTTGAAGGTCGAAGGTGGTGAGACCCGGGAGGGCTGGAGCTGTTGAGGAAATGCGTGACTGTTAAATCCAGTTCTATTTCCAGCTTCCGTTCCAGGCACTACTCTGCCAGTTTTCAAAGCATGCACCGCTGAAACCTCGTGGCAGCTATTGTAGGACTTCCCGCGTGCAGTGATGATTATAACGTGCTTCGCCGGAACAGCTTAATGCTCCTGCCTCTGGTCCAGAGTGGAATATATAACGATCAAAATGCCTAGCAACCAGACAACAGAGTGCGTCATCGTCATGGCGATGATCAGGGAGTCATGACACACGCTTAGAGCTTAGAGGCTTTATGGTGGAAAGAGAGAGAGAGAGAGAGAGAGAGAGAGAGAGAGAGAGAGCGTACAGTTTAAAATTAAAAGAAAGTGATGGGGAAACAGTCACCTGCAAAGTAATCAGGTCTCCAAGAGTGAGGAGGAGGTGGCAGAAATTCGTCATTCCGAACCTGCAGACAAGAGCGAGCCAGTGACCAATGGCCATTGTTTACAATGTGGCGACCGCAAAAGACTCGTGGTCTGCCGACGAGAGACCCATCCCCCCCCCCCACCCACCCCCCCTCGCCATCTACCTCTTACGTATATTCTTCAATGGTAAACAGAAATATTCCTGTGAAGAGTGTGCTGCTGCGTATATGGAAGACAGTATTGTGCGGGACATTAAAAATATACTAGGTCATTATTCCGGTTTAGATCTACACAGTCACTGGAATGGACATCTGGACATCTTCATATCAATAGAGGGGGAGGCACCCTGTATGCCACAGGCCCTATATGCCACAAAGGGATTTTTTTAAATCTGCAAGAAGGCCCTATATGCCACAGGCCCTATATGCCACAGGCCCTATATGCCACAAAGGGATTTTTTAATCTGCAAGAAGGCCCTATATGCCACAGGCCCTATATGCCACAGGCCCTATATGCCTCAAAGGGATTTTTAATCTGCAAGAAGGCCCTATATGCCACAGGCCCGGTATGCCACAGACCTTATATGCCAGTGGTCAAGCAAAGGTCAAAATGACTGGTGGTCAAGCAAAAGTCAAACTGACTAGTGGTCAAGCAAATGTTAAAACTGACCGGAAATTGACCACGGGCCAGTCATGGCTTGACAACTGGTCATTTTGACTATGGTTTGACCACTGGTCAGTTTGACATTGCTTGACCAATGGCCAGTCTGGCCATTGCTTGAGCACTGGCTTATAAGGTTTGTGGCATACCGGCCTGTGGCATATAGGGCCTGTGGCATACCGGGCCTGTGGCATATAGAGCCTGTGGCATATAGGGCCTGTGGCATACTGGGTCTGTGGCATACCGGGCCTGTGGTATACCGGGCCTGTGGCATACAGGGCCTGTGACATATAGGGCCTGTGACATATAGGGTCTGTGGCATATAGGGCCTGTGGCATATAGGGCCTGTGGCATATAGGGCCCGTGGCATATAGGGCCTGTGGCATATAGGGCCTGTGGCATATAGGGCCTGTGGCATATAGGGCCTGTGGCATATAGGGCGTGTGTGGCATACCGGGCCTGTGACATATAGGGCCTGTGGCATATAGGGCCCTACCCAATGGAGGCAGGTCTGTGTTGTCCGACTGTCCCAAATCTCCAGATAGCGACAGTCGAAAGCTGGTCAGACAACTCTCTTCATGATCCGAGTCCAGACAATATATGCTTATCTGCTATGCTTCAAGAGATTGAAGCAAGCGCTGAAAGCAAGTAAGCAGGGGCAAGCCAATAACAAATTACAGACACAAACATCTCTGATGTCAACTCATCCCTGAGTAAGGGAAAAAGAAAAAAAAAAAAGTCACAGAATTTGAGTCATTTTCACGAAAGGTCAGGATGCTGATTCTAGCATACTTACGTGTCCAGAGCAAACGGTCCAGAGCGCTGCGCATGTGCAGCCTGGATCCGAGTTGCAGATCACAGGTCAGAAGGGTCAGGAGTCAAGGTTACACACGCAACTCATAGACTACACATTACATATTTTCTTTCATATCTTTTTGAATATGTAATTGTCTCTTCTTTTAGGGATTTTCGTTTTTGTTTTATTTATTTATTTTTTTTTTTATTGAAAACTTGAAACTCAGCTAGAAGAAACCTTTCAACAGTAATATATAAGTAACCACTCAGTGCAATTTTGGTTTTCTTTCAAAGATCCAGTCTCTCAGGAGCATGCACTTCCCGGCCACTCCAAGCTTTGTAGGGTCTGTCTTGTGTATTGTGGGAATGGCTGTAGGTTGATGTGCTTGTGTCCTCATCACCAATCTCACTGTGAACCATGGGGGGTCTGTCTTGTGTATTGCGGGAATGGCTGTAGGTTGATGTGCTTGTGTCCTCATCATCAACCTCACTGTGAACTCTGGGAGTTAAAGTTTCAGTATTTGCTGAACGTGTTGAAGTTTCTCAGCTGTTTCCTGCTGCGTCTGTGTTGCTCTCTTGATTGTACTATGAACGACCTTGCCAAGACCAATGATTATGTGCGGAACCTGGTCACTAACCTAGTTGGGGCCCCACGAAACCACTTCTGGCAACCGTCAAACGACGGAAGATGGCATGGTTTGGCCACGTCATTCATCACAACACCCTCTCCAATCCATACCATCCTGCAAGGTACCGTTGAAGGAGGGCACAGACGAGGACGGCAGAGAAAGAGCTGGTCTGATAATATAAAGGACTGGACCAAAATGACCATGCCAGATCTCCTCATGACAGCCACCAACAGAAGAGCCTGGAGAGAAATGGCGGCGCTGCCTCATCACGTCCCCCCAACGACCCCAACGGTCAGGGGAATGACTGACTGACTGACTGACGACCTTGGAGTTTGGCCCTGATTCATCACAACAGCAGGTTGCTGTGACGAGATGGATATGAGTGGTAGGTGGGTCCTCTAGGGGAAGGACTTGGAATAATTTCTCTATGAGAATTATCTTACATTTCACCTACACCCCCTCTCTTACTAGTGTGGAAGGAGCAACTTTCCAGTACTAGTCATCAAAGAAATTTTTACTTGTTCCGGGTATTGATACAATATGGAAGAATGGCTCTGAGATAATTTTCCTTAAGCTTGTACTCTTAATTAAAAGTACTTATAACATTCGATTGAACAACAGGGAACTGACACAAGTTAAGTGCACTTTCACACATCAACTTTTATTACTTACACATAGATAAGAAATGGCATGTCACTTCCATAGGCTGTGTTTCAGTTCTCATTGGACTACCACAATGAGGGGTCCTTCCTCACTCCTACTTTACTCGCTGGCACTCTGTGCAGCAAGCTTAAGTTGGCAAACAGGGGTTCTGTCTAAGTTACACTGAATGTATATGGTTATTATACATCCACCCCCGCTTGCGAATACCAGTATTGTAGCCAGGGTGGTACTCATAGACAGGTTCTCACTGTTTCATCATAAAGTGAGGGTAAGGGTCTGATGGGTTTGAGTCCAGGTGGTAAGCAAACTTAGCTTTGCTTCGGAGAGAATAGTTGATCTCTCCTGTGGCTGGTGACTGCCCCACTGGTGTAGATTTGTTGTCTGGTGTCACCCCGTTTTTCTGCGAAGTCCCAGCTCCTGGTTCACTGTGATGTGCAGCGTGACCAGGATCCCAGTTCTTCTGTGATAAAGAGAACTTGATCTGTAGATGAGAATCTGATGGCTGGCTTGTAGAGTGCACACATTTACCCTTTTCCTCTCTTCTTTCAGAGAGGGTGTGAGACTCAGCCAGCAAAGTTTTCTCTATGGTAGAGTTTCTGCTATAACTATTAACCTCCACTTTTGTTTAAAGGCTAAGTTAAGCTTACAAAAGGGTAGGAGACAGTAATACAATGTTACAGTTTTAGTTAAACAACTCTTCCTTGTTTCATATGAATTAAATCACACTGACTTGGGCTATGCTTAGTCCAAGTACACATGTGGTGTAGACTTAAAGTCACACACTACAAATCATTCCAATAATCACCAGTATTTATAAATCAGAGTAGCAGTTTTTACCTAGCACAGGCATACTGTTTTCCTGATCAAAATTAATCATTGAATTATTATCTTAACAGACAGAGTTGCATACTGACAAAAAGTCAGGATGAACACAAAGAGCAGTGGTCAGATTGTTAACAAAGAATCAAAACCACTGGAAGGGAGCTTTTGCCATATGATGGCAAGCAAACTACTACACAGAATAATCATTCATCAGTTTGATAAATGGTGCTAAGCATTTGTACAAAGTTACAATGTTAACACACACAGCATACATGAAATCAATACATAGATTCAAAAATGTAAAACAAGAGTTCCAACTCACTTTTCCTGGGAATGAACAGTGAATGAATTGAGATCAAGGAGTTACCAAGAGTTTACTAGGCCTTCTCTGTCCCTTTGTCTTCCTCTGCTCTTGTCTACAGGCAGTCCTGAGGGGTCAGTGAGCTGCGTCTGTGTGTGTGCTAGTATATGAATCTCTCGCTTGCCGAATCAAATTGAGACGACCTGTCATTTACCGATCAGGGGTGAGAGGGGGAGGGATTTAGTCTTGTCACCAATCGCCTCGGAAATCGTTTGAACCTAATCGGCACGGGATAATTTCCGTATATAGGTGGCCGTGAGCGCCAGTTAATTTATGCGTCCGTATAGGTGTCCGCGAGGATGGGGACCGTAGGTATGAAGGGGGGGTGAGGTGGGGTGGGTTGGGGGTGGAGGTGGTGGTGGTGGTGTAGGTGGAGAGCATGGCAACATGCCTTTGTGTCGCGGGGTAGAGGGGGGGGGGTGAGACGGGCTATTGTTAGAACGCACACCCCACACTGCATAGTATCGCACAGCATGGGGAGGGAGGGTTGAGGGGGGGGGGGGGAAGGGAGGTAGGCCCATAAGAACGAAAGGCGGCACGCATTTACCATGACGCAATTTTTTTCCTGTGTCATACATCGTGTCAGTCGGGCCTTTCGCACAGTCCTTAGCAAAAAAGGGGGGGGGGGGGGGGGGGGGGGGGGGGGGGGGGGGGGGAAGGGGTGGGTTTGAGAGGGGAGAGTGGGCATAGATTTGAAATCTATTCTTTGGTTTGGTGTTTTGGTGGGACTGATCGGATGGTGTTGTCAAGCATCACGTCACAGTTGCCATTCTTCGGTTCCTGCTAGGGGAGTCATACGTACTTTATCTCCTGGTAGGAACGGTACGTGATTGTTCAGATATGGTCTGTCATGGTACAATTTCTGTTTTTCTTTCAATTTGTCAAGGCGTTTCCTGGTGCTTTCTTTATCTTGAATAGTTGGATTTAGGAGGTTGTGGCACACTGGTAGACTGTTCCTTTGGGCGACGTCCCGTCAGTAGCTGTGCTGGAGAGAGAGACTGACTCCTTCTAAAAAAGCGTTGTTCTGTAATCCAGCAGAGCCAGTTCTTTTCACCACAGTCGTTTTACTGTCTGTACGCCACGTTCTGCTTCTCTATTTGAGCTGTGAAAGTAGGGGCTAGACTTCTTGTGTGTTCTGTTCCAAATTCGCAGCAGAACAGTGTGGATTCTCTGCTGGTGAACTGAGATCTGCAGTCGCTTCTGATTTCTTCAGGAATCCCATGACGATTAAACTGGTTTTTTTTTTTTTTTTCAGTTTGTCTATGACACAGCTACTAGTAAGGTTCTTCAGTTCATCTACTTCAATGAATTTGGAGTAGTAGTCAACCAGGATGAGATAGTTTTTTCCTTCAAACTCAGATATGTCCGTTGACACTTCAGCACATGGATAGTCAGGAGTTCTTGTGGGTATTAGAGATTCTGCTGTGTTTTGCTTCTGGTACAATTCTTCACTATTTCTTCAATTTCGCATTCACATCTGGCCAGTACATAACTTCTCTTCCTCGTCGTTTGCATTTTACAATTCTCATGTGTGATTCATAAATGAGTTTTAACATGTGGTCCTGAAGACTGGGAGGCATCACTATGGGCATGCCTATGTAGATCACACCAACCGACACTGTGAGTTTCGCACATGAGTCCCAAAAGGGTCTGACAAGTGGTGTTAGGTTGATTTTATCGTTGGGCCAGCCTCTCGGAAGAATGTCTTTCAAAGGTTCCAGTTCCTCCTAAGTTTTCTTTTTAAATTTCTTCATATTTCTCTCTTCATTGACAGCAAGGAAGCCCATGCTTCTGATGGCATGCAGTTGCGGAATTTCCGGAGTCTGATTTGGAAGATGTGCCCTGGAGAGCGCGTCATGAAGATTCATGTGTTTTTTCCTGCTCTGTATACAGCACTGAGATCGTACCACTGAAGGTTCAGCAGCATTCTTTGTAATCTCATGGGTGCAGAGAGTAGGGGTTTTTCTGAAGATTTGCTCTAGTGGTTTGTGGTCATTGTATACTGTCACTGTTAACCCCAGACTGTAACAGTGGAATTTTGAAGTGGCAAATACAATGGACAGCATTACTTTTTCTATTTGTGCATATCTCTGTTCAGTTTCTGTAAGAGATCTTGATGCGTAGGCTATTGGCTTTTCATCCTATGGTAGAACTGCTCCCAGGCTATGTTGGCTGGCCTCACACTGAATTTCCACTGGTCTCTTTGGATTGTGGAAGGCCAGAACTGGAGGTTTGCAGCACAGGTCTTTTAGTCTTGTAAAAGCTTCCTCTTGAGGTTTTAGCCAGTCGAACAGTACATTGTCTTTTAACGGTTCTCTCTCAATGCGTTGCTTTCTTCGCTGAGATTTGGTATGAATGTTCCCAGGTAGGTTATGAAACCCAGGAAGCGTTTTACATCATCCTTGTTCTGTGGTGTTGGCATTGCTTGTATAGCTTTCACCTTCTCTGGGTCTGCGACCAGTCCTTGTGATGTCAGAGATGTCCAAGATAGGGTAGGCAGAAAAAAGTTTACATTTTGTTAAGATCATTAGTCGATATGAGCGTTATGGGTGGGGTCAAGACACTGCCATTATCATTGATCTAGCCACGTCTCTTGTAAATAGCAAATTAACTTATCATCAGGAGGTATATTTCTCGGCACCAAGCACATATTCAAAAAACAAACAAACAAAACAAAAGGCATCAGAGCTTAGACAGCAGCACAGCTACAAAACTGGCACTTGCCGTACCTGCACATGCCTCCAATAAAAAAAATACAGGGAAGCTGGAATTTTGCCATTAGATGGCTCTAGAAAATTGGCATGTGCCAAATACATGATTAGAACTTCAGCTGTTGAAATCAATACAAGTGCTGAACTTGAAGTACGGTCAGACAAATCTTTTTTTTTTTTTTCAGAAAGAAGCGACAAAGTGTCTTCTTTTATTAATTAACAATAGCAACATACACATGTGATCTTTTTAAATCAACAGCTGCAACAGCATCTGAGGCTGCAAAAAATATCTTTTCCATCCCTTCCAAATTGGGAACTGAAGAAAGCAAATTTCGACATTGACTATCGTCTGTCAAATGGCAGTTCCAGTCCCTGTCTGGTGGTAGCATCTGCTAAATCTCATATGTCTGAAAAATACTCCCATTGACCTGAAAGTTGCCACAGATGGTTCAGCAGGAGAGGATGGCAGCGCAGGTGCCGGTTTTGTAATACCTAATCTATAAGAACAAACGTCGTACAACTTGAGAAAGGGCTATTCAATATGTACAACCGAATTAACTGCTTTTAGTCATGGCAGTACAGCATATTATCAGCATATCTATGGCTATTTTTATCTTATTTTGTGTCAATCCAAAATCAGTATTAACAGCACTTAAGGATGGTTCAAACGAAGAACAAAATGAAATCATCTTTGAGATAAGGTACCTTATTCGTTGCCTGATAATGAAGGATTCTTGTGTCCAGTTCATTATGTTTGTTGGCTTCCTTCTCATTGATGTATATAAACAGAATGGCGGATAAAAATGCTAAACTGGGTGCCAAAAGTTAAGGGATACTGTCTCATTATCAGCTCCATTATCGGTGAATGAAATGTGCAGTGTAGTTGAAGAGGATTTTTTTTTTTAATTTAGGACTCAAATTGGTCGTTTTGAAACCTTTCTTTCTTTCTGGACCAAGACATACTGTTATTTTGTCACACGAAATGAGGTTCGATTCATGGAAAACAATATTCTAAAAAATGCTCAGTGTGTGAGTGTGTGTGGTGGTTTTATTTTCATTCCAGACATTCTTTTTCGCTGCCAGATTCTGAATGTTATATTTTGAAAAGCAGTGCATTTTAGACAATAGATTATCTGCTGACTGTATTATACAATCAATCACTTTAAGTGTATGTCACTGGTCGAAGTATATTGAATAGTCCTGTCGGCCTTCTATTTGGTTTTAAATTTTGCTATCACCTAATAATTGTTGTAATGTATGTGTTATATATGTGTGTGCGGGGGCGCATGTTCTACTTTAAAAAAAAAAATCATGTAATATCACTAATCATGGTGAAAAACGTGCTGAACAGAATATTCATTCTTTTTACCAGACAGTGCAATACATGATACTCGGAGGGGAAAAAGTACCCAAGGATTGGGGAATGATTTCCTGTTGTACCCCCTCCCGCAGGTCTGATGACTGATTTTGTTTACAGCCTGTTCATCAACGTCAATGATTTCAGGCATTGAATAAGTCTAAATGTTGTATATTAGTGTATGTCTTTGATAATCAGTAGAACACAGCTCTGGATTACCTGCTCTTTTGATTCGCGATCCAAGATTGGCGAGATTCTCGTACCTCGCCGAACCAAGGTTGCCGGTGGAAAAAGAAACAAAAAGTCATTCAGTATGTTTCTGGGAAGTATCTGGGATCGCGCAAAGGGAAGTAACGACATGGAAGCTGTCCTATCATGGAGTTGACTTAACTTCCCTTCTCTCGATGCATAAGTGAACATTTCAGTCGGTAGGGGGCGAAATATTCCAGTTCACTACGCCCTGGAAATGATAGATTTTGGACAAAGAGATCGTTAAGATCGACTTAACAGCCTATGCAAAACAGCTCTAAGTTCAATAGGTTAAATGATATATCTTGGCTGGAACACCGGTGAGCAGTAGTGTACGTTTGCGTTCCCTCCCCTTGGGAAAAAAAAAAAATCAAATTTCTGTCAAAGATCATTTCTCGGTTCGCCGTAACTCAGCGAACCAGATAGTGGGCATCATTTCACAGAGAAACTATGGTGTGTCGTCAGTTCGGTAATCACAGATTTGCGAACCCGTGAATTCGTTCAATTAACGGCGGATTTTCAGTAACGCTCAAGGTCGGATAGAAGTAATGAAAGTGTACAGTCGTGGAAGGAATAATGCGCTGTCGTCCTGAGGGCTCAAGTCGTATTGCAATTGTCCCGTGGCTTCAATGTCTTACAGTAAGCTAGTAGGACAGCCAGGACCCTGTCTAGCTGTCTTGCCCCTTGGGTTGCAAGGAGAAATCCGTTCCACAGA
>JADBJO010010507.1:37500-42500 GCA_016801955.1 Conus betulinus | reverse complement strand
AGGAGAGGAGGGGGATACTCTGGTAGAATTTTCTAAGGGTATTGGTGACGACGAGGGTTGTGTTGAGAGGGGGGGGAGGAGGTAAGGGAGGGATGAGAGTTGGCCCGGGTGGACTGAGGAGGTTTTGAACATATCCATTACACATGGTCTGTGTTGGCACAGGTGGATTGAGGAAGTTAGAAAACACATCCGTTTCACATGGTCTTTGTGACAAGGGCTGCAGGTTGCGTGCCGTTGGTAAAGAAGAAGCCAGAGGACAGCGAAATGGTGTCTGTCTGAATGCAATGGGAGCTGAACGGCTGAGCTCTAGGTCAGTGGTGTGTACAGGTAGGGGAGGGGGTGGGGGAGAAGAAAGAGGGAGGGAGAGGAGGAGGTTAGGTAGGGAGAGGAAGGGAGTGAAGAGAGGAAAGGGGTAAAGAAGTCATAACTACCTCTCTGTATGTTTGTATTTCTTTTCTTTTTTTTTTCTGTCAGTACGCATGTGTTTGTGTGTATATATTCCCCCCCCCCCCCCTTTTTTTTTTTTTTTTTTTAGAAACTGTATTTGTCTCTATCTCTCTATGCATTTCTGTTTGTGTGTGTCCCTCTATGTGTGTGTGTTAGTCTGTTTGTAGGTCTATGTCTCTTTGCCTTTATCATTTTTGTTTCTTTGTGTTTTTCTGTCTAATTATCTCTATCTCTCTCTCTCTGTGGGTTTTTTTTTTTTTATACAAGTCTGCATGTTGATCTATAACATGTCTGCTGCTGCGCATAAGCTTTGTCATGAAATTCTCAGTGTGTGTGTGTGTGTGTGTGTGTGTGTGTGTGTGTGTGTGTGTGGTGTGTGTGTGTTTTTGTGCGAGCGCGCGCGAATGTGTGTGTGTATGTGTGTGTGTGTGTGTGTGTGTTTGTGTGTGTGTGTGGTGTGTGTGTGTGTGTGTCCGCACATGCAAGTGTGTGTGAGTGCGTATATCTATATCATAATTATAATGATCCTTTTTTTTTCTTTTGACACACTATCATGATCCTTTTTTTCTTCTGACACACTATCAAACTCCCCCACCTCATCCACCCCACCCCCCTACCACCTGCCCTTTTCCCTTTCTCACCTTTTTTATCATAATATTCAAATATTAAATTCATAATCTGAATTGAAAACACACACACACACACACACACACACACACACACACACACACACACACACACACACACACACACAACACACACACACAACACACACACACATACACACACACACCACACACACGGGCGCGTGTGCGCACAAGTGGAATGTGGCGAGTCACGAAAGACGTGCCCAACAACCGAAGTATGGACTCCCCACCCCCCCACACCAAAGACACAGCCAATGCCAGATACAACACCTAGTCCCAAGTCAAACAAGGAGACCGTCATCTTCATTGGACGACCTAAGCTGAAACAACGCCAGGTGGGGCTGGGGCTGAAAGCGACGCCAGGGACTCGCCCAGACCCCAGGGATAGACACGGATCAGCTTCACAGCCGACTTCACAGGCAAGAATGAGATCATCTCCGACACCCCATACCACGGTAAGCGACGACCTTCGCAGCTGGTCTTTTTAGATACCAAACGAGGCTGTTGGACGTCTGACTGTGTGACTGGTCGATACCTTTCACAACGGACAGTATTCTAGATAAAGATAAGGCTTGTGGGCGCTTGATTACCATATCAACGGTCTTCACAACTTGGTCTTGTTAAAAATTTCAAGAGGAATGACAAAGATAATCCGCCAATCAAGACAAAACAAACAAATCACAAGACAAAACACACACGGCGCGTTTCGACCTCTTTACCACCTTCTTGAGGCAAGATAATCACATTCAAGACAATGAAAATGAAGTACGGCCAATCACTTGTCTTCTCAAATTTGGAGCAAGTTGGGTGTTGAATGAACATCTTAAAATGGCGGATTTATTCCAGTTTCCTTAAAAAAAAAAAAATGTGTTAATTTCCGTTCACGGTCACCTCACTTTGAAACTAATTTTGATTCAAACTGACCGCTACTCTTCGTTGTTTAGTATTTCGATTCACGTCATCTATTGCAGGTGTGCATTTGTGATCGTTGTATGCTACTCTTCATTGGTCCGTATTTCGCATACACCGCGTACACCGATATGAGTATAGATGTGCATATACATCACATAGCACCAGGCACAACTTGGGTAACTATGCCGTCTTCCATATTCAATCCCTTCCACCTCTCATTCTCTCGCTGTGGATACTGCATTACCATCAGAGAGCATACCAAACTACAAGTTCCATCTGGCGCACAAATACCACCGTGTCATTTGGTGACGGCATAGAACATTATGCAGCAACTTTTGGTGTAGGAAAGTATCATGACCTGTGACGTGTAACATTTAGCCCGTGTGTGTGCATCAATGCAAACTGATCATGTAAACCATAACACAGTAACATGTATCATCACAGGTGCTCGTAAAATCACACACACATAGATCATCAGAGGTAGTGCTCGTAACATCACACACATATATCATCAGACACTCGTCACATCGCACGCACACACACACACACACACACACCACACACACACAAACACATACACACACACACACACACACGCTGCATCGCCTCGCGGGCGCGCTCACACATACATGCACACACGACACACACATGCACGCACGCACGCACTCACACGCACGCACGCACAGACACATACATACATGCGCACACACACGCACCCACACACCAGCCGCATGTTAGTATCAACAGCATTATTTCTCGTCGTAGACACACACTACACGTTTAAAATAGACAGCAACACATTTTCGTAACGACTACCGATTTAAACAGTCAATGAGCTAGGATTAGCACTTACTTGGAGCTTTCGACAGATCTCCGTCTGTCTTCCTTCATATTTTCGTGTTCACAATGATTCATAATTAACACATAAATTTGCGTTCTTACACACACGTTTATATAAGATGGTACGTGTATGCAACACCGGGGGGGGGGGGGGGGGGGGGGGGGGGGGGGGGGGGGGGGGGGTGGGGGGGGGGGGGGGGGGGGGGGGGGGTGGGGGGGGGGTGGGGAAATGGGGGGGGGGGAGGGGAGACGCTACCGACCCCACACCACCGAACACACACACACACGCAGTTAGCTTACCCGTTCACCCCCCCCCCCCCGACCCACATCACACACCCACCCTCCACCCCTACTACATCACACACACACACACCTCCACACCTCGACCACATCACACACCACCCACACACCCCACCACCACATCACACACACACCCTCCACCCCCGACCACATCACACACCCCCACCCCCACCACATCACATCACACACACACCCCCCCGACCACATCACACCACCCACCCCCACCCCCACACACATCACACACACCACCCCTCCACCCCGACCACATCACACCCCACCCCCACCACATCACACACCACACCCCACCCCGACCACCATCATCACACCACCCCCCCCCCCACACACATCACACCCACACCCCCCACCCCGATCACACACACCCCCCACCCCCCACCCCATCATCACACACACCACCCTCCACCACGACCACATCACACACCCCCCCACACACCCGACCACATCACACCCCCACACCTCCACCCCGACCACATCACACACACACACCCCTCCACCCCGACCATCATCACACCACCCACACCCACACCACCCCACCACATCACACACCCACACTCCCCCCCCCGACCACATCACACCCACCCTCACACCCCGACCACATCACACACCCACACCCACCCGACCACATCACACACCACACACCCCCGACCACATCACACACCACACACCCCCTCCCCGACCCGACATCACACACACACACCCACACCCCGACCACATCACACACGCACACCCCCCGACCCCATCACACACCACCCCCCGACCACATCACACACCCACCCCGACCACATCACACACACCACCCCCACCCCCACCCACATCACACACCCCACCTCCACCCCCACCCCGACATATGCACACACACCACCCCGACCACATCACACACCCACCCCCACCCCGACCACATCAACCCACCCCCACCCCCACCCCGACCATCACACCCCCACCCCCACCCCGACCACACACACACACAACCCCCCCACCTCCCCCACCACATCACACCACCCCCCCACCCTGACCACATCACACCCCCACACCACCACATCACCACACATCACACACCCACCCCACCCCTCGACCACATCACACCCCCACCCCCACCCCGACCACATCACACCCCCCCACCCACACACCACATCACACCCCCACCCCCGCCACACCACACCCCCACCCACCACATCACACCCCCACCCCCACCCGACCACATCACACCCCCACCCCGACCACATCACACCCCACCCCCGACACATCACACCCCAACCACATCACACACATCAACCCCCCCCCCGACCACATCACACACCAACCCCCCCCCGACCACATCACACCCCCCACCCCCACCCCCGACACATCACACCCCCCCCCCCCCCGCCCACATCACACCCCCCCCACCCCGACCACGTCACACACCTACCCCCCACCCCCACCCCGACCACATCACACACCCCACCCCGACCACATCACACACCCCACCCCCACCCCCCCACCACATCACACCCCACCCCGACCACATCACACCCCCACCCCCACCACAGCACACACCCCCCGACCACCCCCCACCACACCCGACCACATCAACACACAGATTCACATCACATTATACACCAGTGTATGAACCCTAGACTAGATCACTCAACGCACCCTGACCAAACACGTGGGAACCCGTGATTCAACTCGAATATGTTCATGCAATACACACACGTCACACAGGCAACCGTGCACCCCTCTCCACTCTCACTCCCACTCCCGACCACATCACACACACACCCACCCCACACACACACACACAGGCACACAAACACACACGCGTAAGCATACTCATGAACACGCACACACACACAC
>JADBJO010010507.1:22500-30000 GCA_016801955.1 Conus betulinus | reverse complement strand
GTAGACTTTTACTTCCCTCTTGCTGCTGATACGTCAGGTAAGGTAATGTTGCTTACAGCCCAGCCGACCGCAAAGGGCCATAGCAGGGCTGTCACCACGTTAGAATCAACTCACTAGTCATCAAAAAAAAAAAAAAAAAAAAAAATCACACATCTCTTTAAAACACGACTGTGCGTGTTCAACGATGTGTGATAATAATAACAACACACTTTTAATTAAAGAGTCAGCGTAATCTCGTACTTACCCCAACCTCGTACCGATCTCCGGCTCTCACGAGTCATGCTTGGATGAACGTTCTTGACTTGGAGAAAAAAAAACAAACAAAAAACGGGAGGTGAGGGTGGGGGGGATGGTAAACTACAAACAAACAAAAGCAAAAAAAAAAAAAAAAAAAAAACAGAAAACGAATGACCGCTAACACGGTCACAACCCCACCACTAGCAGAGAAGGCGAAACGCGAGACCCACGGGTATATTGTCCGAGCTGTCCAACTCCACTGGACAGCGCTAGCAAGCCAGGTGTAACAGCACGGTCAGTCCGAGCCAGGCTTACCAGCCAGATCCGCTTCACTGAACTTTGCCGCCGAGTGCTTCGGGTAATTTCAGCAGGTAGAAGCAGTGCATGTGTGAAGAGTTCCCCCCCTCCCCCCCCCCCCCCCCCCCCCCCCCCCGCCCCTTCCTCGTAATATCTTCTTTCTCTCTCTCATTCGCTCTCTCTCTACACACACACACGCACCACGCACCATGCCCCCTGCACCATGCACCCCTGAACCTCTGGCGTGCACGGCCGCAGCCCGCTCGCCTGCTTATTACCTTGGGGCGGCGGCAGGCTAGGCGCGTGTTGGCACTGCGGCAGGTGATTGGTTGGGATGGGGTGGGTGGGGGTGGCGTAGGGGTAGGGGGATAGGGGTGGGGGATGAGGCGTCTGGCGTGAGGGGGGAATAGAAGGGCTGGGGTAAGTTTGTTCCCCGCCTCAGTTCCGAGTTCCTTTCAATACCACTCCAACTGAGGTGACCTGTACATATTTTGAGTTCGGTTGTTGTCATCTGTGTATTGTCAGAAAGAAAAAAAAAAAAAAAAAAAAGAAAAAAAAAAAAAAAATGAATAGAAGAAAAAGCTGTGCAAGTCCATTTTCATAAATGTCCATTTGTGTTTGTTCATTCCTCCAGTTGTTCATTCCACCAGTTGTTCATTCCTCCAGTTGTTCATTCCACCAGTTGTTCATTCCTCCAGTTGTTCATTCCTCCAGTTGTTCATTCCACTAGTTGTTGTGTACATGTGAAGGGTACAGGGTTTTAAGGGCAAAAAATGGAACATCCTCTTGGGAGGGGTGGGATGGGGGGATCGGTCTCTTTGTTTGTTCTGTGTGCCCTGTTTTGGCATTTCTAGTAGGCAGTTTAGTGTGTCTGGTGTCTTAAGCAGCATTCGTTTGGAGCTATGGGCGTGTATTTTTACTCAACATGAAAGCAAGAGGTCTCCCTACTGGTTCTTTGAGTAGATTGAGGTTGAACGTCGAGAAGAGTGGAGGAAAGGGGTCCGTTAAACGTTGCACGACAACAGCGCCACAGGACAACACAGTAAGACGTACAGGAAAAACGACAATCTGAAAGCAGGGCATCAGCTTCATTCGATCTGGTATCTTCATCCAATTCGGATGATCAGTGATTGCTCGTTCATTTTCGTTGTCCTGAGTGTTGTGAATCTTGCCTGAAGAAGACCTAAGAGGTCCAAACGCGTCGTGTTTTGTCTTGTGATTCGTTTGTCTACGGGTGTTTGTGTTTGTTTGTGTGTGTGTGTGGTGTGTGCGTTATCAATTGCGGTAGGTTATATATTTTTTTTTTCAAATTAGCTTAATCGAGTTCGCAAAATCTGAACGGCAACCAAGCGGCTGGGTAGGAATGGGGTGGACAAAGGTTCCCAACAAGACGACTCCTACCAAACGGGGTGTCAAGCCTGGCCAATAACCCCCCACAGTCCACTTTTGATGGCCCCCACTGGCCTTTTCCGCTGACCCTTTTTCAGGCGTTGTCATTCTGGCGGTGTGTTCACAGTGTTTTATAGAGGAAACATTTCATTTTGTACCCCCTCTCGAACACAACAACAACAACAACAACAACAACTGAAGAAATCAACAAAACATATTTCTTCCACACTGGCGTCGTCTTTTGATCCTGAATCTGGTCAAAACAAAACGCACAGCAGAAGCCCAAAACAAACACAGACGATTTCTGTTTGATCGATCGGAGAGGACATCAAGAGCTACACAGCTAGCGCTGAACCGACGGCAACAACAACAACCCGGACATGACCCTGCGTGCCCGGAAAGACCCGGTTTGGAAAAAAATTTCCCAGGAGCCCCCAGTCGGCACTTCAGTTTCCTCTTTCACCGGCGCAATAGGGGGCTGAGCTGACGTGCTTGTTTTTTCTGTTGATCTTCAAAAAGCCTATTCGCAGCGGCCCGAGTCCTGGCCTAGATTATCTCTGCACAGTCGGACTAAATTGGTCACAAAGTTTGGTGTCTGTCACAGCTATATGAATTGGCCTTTTACCCGTGGTGGCTTGGAAAAGAGAGAGAGAGAGAGAGGAGAGAGGAGAGAGAGAGAGAGAGAGAAGGGGGTGGGGTGGGTTAGAATCAATGTCTGATTTATAGAACATTTTTGAATAAGGTGAGTGTTTATCAATACAGACCTTGAGTTCAAGTCTCATACAACAGAGAGACAGAGACAGAGAGAGAGAGAGAGAGAGAGAGAGAGAGAGAGAGAGAGAGAGAGAGAGAGGCAGACAGACAGACAGAGACTGACAGATAGACAGAGAGAGAGAGAGAGAGAGAGAGAGAGAGAGAGAGAGAGAGAGAGAGAGAGAGAGGGTCAATAAAACAAGTAGCACAGAGGCTGAGATGCTTCCCTTTAAAACAACTCGAAGCGCATAGCATTCACGATGTTGTCAATTCCATTCGTTTAGCAGTCTTGATTTTCTGTGCCATTTTGTTTGAATTCCTGTCTGTTATGCCTCAACCATTCTGACGTTACATACGTCGATGGTTTGGACTGTATCTTGTCGGGTTGCTGTGCTCGTACGGCACGTGCTACGCGCGGAATGTCTGCTGTTCAAGTTTGGCACAATGCTCTCATTTCTGTGCAAACTGGTAGCGTTTAGGACCGGCTTTAAAACCTGTTTGTCTGCCTGTCTGTCTGTCTGTCTGTCTCCCCTCCCCCCCCCCCCTCTCTCTCTCTCTCTCTCTCCCTCCTACGTGTTTGAACTTGGGATTTTTTTTTTTGCTTGCTTTTCTTCGTCTTCTTCTTCCTTTTTTTTTTTTTTTTTTTTTTTTTTTTCGTGTGTTTGTTCGTTCTGTCAAAAGTGACAGATGATAAGTTGGTCCTGGTGCTAAATATCCTCACCAAAAATGAAGGCTCTCTCTCTCTCTCTCTCTCTCTCTCTCTCTCTCTCTCTCTCTCTCTCTCTCTCTCTCTCTGTCTGTCTGTCTGTCTCTCTCTCTCTCTGTCAGGGGCGTGACCTGTTTATTATCGTGTGAGGCCGTAATTTTGTTCTCTATTAATTATACCACAATAGAAAGGATCACAGGTCGACGTACGTCCCAAAACTGGTTGAGATGATCTGTAGCCTGCAGGGAAGGTAACGTTGCTTATAGCCCGGCAGACCGCAAAGGGCCACACCAGCGCTGTCACCGCGTGGAAGTCAACATACATGTTATTTGACAAACATACACACACAAACACCTAGTTCACACAACCCTTTAAAATACACCTTACTAAAACACGGCGGAAATTTCGTTGAAATTTTTCTTCCGTAGTCTTAGGTCAGATGAAAAAAAAGTTGATCTCTTTCGGAAATTCAAAGATCACATCAGATGAGACATTTCTGAATAAGGTTTTCATGGAGTCTGCTGTAAAGTGTTTGTGTCTCACATCATGCAAGTCCCGGCACTCTAGAAGAACATATTTCACTGTGAGTGGTACGTGACATAGAATGCACCACGGAGCTTCCTCACCTTTCAAAAGATGAGAATGGGTGTAAAACTCCGGGTTCGGAGTAACAGCACAGGTTAAGCAGTGATAACGAAGTTTGAATAGGTGAAAATCGCCACGGCTCTGCGACAATTTTTCTTATGTGAAAAACGGCGATTTAGTGCCACGTGTCAGCAAGGTCAATAGAATCAGGCATCACTTGTGGACTTCTTCTGTTTCTACGCTACTGCTAGAGCACGAGGACTTGGGAGTGAAAAGCCTAGCAGACGACGGGACATTGGCGAATCATGTGGATCGTGCTATACTATAAAAAGAAGCAGATGCTGGATCTGCCTACCTCAGGATCCAACACAGTATGGGGTCACGGGCAGGACGGTGCGATGAATAAATTCAAGTAATGGTTGATATTCTGACAAAAGCCAGCTGCAGCTTTCAAAATATAGAGTGTTTGGGGCCTAACCTGCAACCATGGACGAAGACCAAAGAGTCTCCATAGCGCCATGTCGAAACTGAGACGAAGAACAGAAGGTATAGCATAAGGTTTGGTCCTCTCATTCCTGTTCTGAGCAAGTCTTCTGCCGCACTGTAGCGACGTTGAGAGTAACCCACGACCTAACCCTTCGCAGAGCAAGGACACGAAGTTCAAACCAGGTGGTTCCGGATCCAGTATGGAACAAGCAGACAACTCTTCAGGCAGAGTTTTCCTGTGAAACAGAGAACGAGCTCAGTCTGTCTGACTTTGTGAACACAATCTAGGACATGAGCCGAAGACGGACACACTCGCTTTGCAGAGATGAAGGAAGAACTCGACGTCCTACCGGAGGGGTAGGGGATCTATGCACGAGGAGCTGAAAGCACTGAGAGAGGAAGTCACGGGTCTGCGTCAGCAACACGAAACTTGGCAGAGGAGGAACGAGGACCTGAAGAGAAAGCTGGACGTCCTGGAGAGGAAGACAGATGACCTCGAGGGACGGTCTTTACGTAGCAACTTCATCTTTTACGGCTTACCATGGAAGGGCAACAAGACTTCGGAGGACGGTGAAGATACGGTGAAGGACCTCATCACAAATAAGTCAGAGCTTGCCAAGAACTTGCAACTCGATGGGGTTCATCGTGTCAACTACAAGCCTGACACGCCAGTGATCGCAAGGTGAGTGTTACATAAACAGAATAAAAACACTGTGCTGAAGGTAAGAGCAAAACTATGTGGGGCGAAATATTTCCTTGGGAAGAACTTCTCTACTCAAATGAGAGAAGTTAGGAAACAGTTAACACCACATCTAAGGAAAACTAGGGGAGAGGATGAGAGAGCCTCAGTGCTGTTTAACCGCGTTTTCATTGATGGAAAGAAATTCACTGTGGACGGTGTTGACAGACTAGTCAAATGACACAGGGAGAAGGCCGGCCCGCTGGTTGTCAGGATCATTTTACAAACTTTGGGACGACAGTGGTTTTGTTGCTACAGTGCAGTTCATTTATCATTATGTCAGCACGCGCTGATACACGAGACTGGTAACAACGCGGGATATTTTCTGATTCTAGTTTAGCCATCATAACAGTTATGTAGAAGTCGCTGCTGAGTGTGTGAAGAGGCAAATTAAGATGATTACAAAAGGCAATAAGTGGCACGACAAGAAAAGTCTTTTAAGTGACAGAAATGCACATAAAACGTAAACTTACGCTCTGTTTGATAAAGACATGTCTCCTGAAGTTTGGGCCTGATCGAGTGTTCTCCCATTATATAAAAGGTGACATTAACAACCCAAACAACTACAGAGGTATGTTGTAGTGCATCATTGACAATACATTGTGTACAGCTATTATTAATCGGAGATTTCAGGACTGGATTGAAGACAGTACTATTACAGGCGAAAAAAAAAAACTAGATTTAAAAGGAATTATTCAACCATAGATTAAATGTTTATTTTGATGGCCTTCGTTCAAAGACAGTTCTTGTTTAAAAACAATTCTGTCTAAATCGAAAATGATATGCAGCTTTAACTGATTTTTAAAAAGCATATGGCTCTGTCAACAGAAGTGCATTATGAACAATTTTGGTACGCATGGAATCCAAGGTAAATCATTTAGATGTATCTTGAACATATATAACTCTGTAAAGGCGAGAGTAAGATGTGTATCATCTTTAAAAGATCATATAAACTGTATGTCAGGAGTTAAACAAGGGGTTGTCCGTAGTCCCATTCTTTTTTTCGTATGTTTATTAATGAAATAACTTTAGAAGTAATACATAACGGTGGGCACTCAGTTTATAACCGATGCTCTAGTTTCAGCTGTTGACATTGTTTCAAATTCAGAAAGGCTCATTTCTGCTTCTGTACAAATCGAAGAGATTCATTTACATGCATTGAGAAAAGGTTGCTCGGTTTTCAGTACAAACGCTAATCTAA
The DNA here is from genome assembly GCA_016801955.1 of Conus betulinus. Classification (NCBI taxonomy): domain Eukaryota; kingdom Metazoa; phylum Mollusca; class Gastropoda; order Neogastropoda; family Conidae; genus Conus; species Conus betulinus. Next base: position 23,607 of record JADBJO010010507.1, on the reverse strand, counting down.
ACTGGTCGCCTAACAAATATCCACTTTCATTTACTTTCAGTGTTATATGCAGTCATTACTGGCTAGAAATAAACCGAATGGTAGTTGAAAGATTACAACATAAAGCGTATAATATGTTAGTGCAGCTATATGCTAGGGATAAAAATAATTGTACGAATTTGGTTTTGGATTTGCGTGGGAAAACCAGGGTGTAGCTGACATAAATAGTCTTATTCGTATGTTTTAGCGAAAGTTAATGGATTGTAACTGACCAAAATGAAATTCCCATGTAGAAGACAATCATCGATTAAATGCATACAGAGTATTAAGTCCTGTACATTGTATTCCAATGTACTTGTCTGTGCAGATTACCAGACATATTAAACATAAACATTTGTCACAAGTTCCAGATTTGGTGTATCCGATATTTGCGCACACTCAAACCGTTACTTGCGTTTGAATCATTGTAATTTTACACGTCCACTCTGTAATGAAGACGACGAAAATGAAGATCTCTTTGTTTTCTCCTGTTCTTTACTACACGTTGTTAGACAGCAGTTGATCATACATAAGTAATGAAGAAAACTTTTGTTTCTTTAAACTGCTGATGTTAATGGCATCACCGAATGATAACACGATTAAACAGTTCGTCCTGTATTTGTATAAAATATTCAGAATACAAAATAACGTATCAAGATAGTAAATGATGTGCTAAACTAGTTAAATGAGTTTATATATTCATGAACTGCGCGGTTTGTAATGTAGTAACCCTTTTCAAAAGACATAACGGGGTAAACTAAAACATCGGGCATCATCCTTAACCCGTAATGAACATACCTGCTAATTTTCACAAAGGTCGGCCAAGTACTTTCGGAGATATTCCATGAAGAAGAAAAATCGTTACAGGCCGTTACAGCCATTAGTAACGGCTATAACGGTAAACTAAACATCGGGCATTATTCGTGACCCATAATGAACATACCTTCAAATTTTCTGAAAGATCGGCCAAGTACTTTCGGAGATATTCCATAAAGAAGGAAAACCGTTACAGGCCGTTACAGTCTTTAGTGGCAGCTATAACGAGGTAAACTAAAACATCGGGCAACAAACGTGACCCATAATGAACAT
>JADBJO010010507.1:15000-17500 GCA_016801955.1 Conus betulinus | reverse complement strand
TCCTATACGCTGCCAGGGACTACAGTGGGTTCCTATACGCTGCCAGGGACTACAGTGGTTCCCGTATGCTGCCAGGGACTACAGTGGTTCCCGTATGCTGCCAGGGACTATACAGTGGTTCCTATATGCTGCCAGGGACTACAGTGTGGTTCCTATATGCTGCCAGGGACTATAGTGGTTCCCGTATGCTGCCAGGGACTATAGTGGTTCCCGTATGCTGCCAGGGACTACAGTGGTTCCCGTATGCTGCCAGGGACTACAGTGGTTCCTATATGCTGCCAGGGACTACAGTGGTTCCCGTATGCTGCCAGGGACTACAGTGGTTCCCGTCTGCTGCCAGGGACTACAGTGGTTCCCGTCTGCTGCCAGGGACTACAGTGGTTCCCGTATGCTGCCAGGGACTACAGTGGTTCCTATATGCTGCCAGGGACTACAGTGGTTCCTATAGGCTGCCAGGGACTACAGTGGTTCCCGTAGCTGCCAGGGACTACAGTGGTTCCCGTATGCTGCCAGGGACTACAGTGGTTCCTATATGCTGCCAGGGGACTACAGTGGTTCCCGTACGCTGCCAGGGACTGCCAGGGACTACTGCCAGTGGTGGTTCCTATACGCTGCCAGGGACTACAGTGGTTTCCTATACGCTGCCAGGGACTACAGTGGTTCCTATACGCTGCCAGGGACTACAGTGGTTCCCGTATGCTGCCAGGACTACAGTGGTTCCTATATGCTGCCAGGGACTACAGTGGTTCCCGTCTGCTGCCAGGGACTACAGTGGTTCCCGTCTGCTGCCAGGGACTACAGTGGTTCCCGTCTGCTGCCAGGGACTGCAATGGTTCCCGTATGCTGCCAGGGACTACAGTGGTTCCTATATGCTGCCAGGGACTACAGTGGTTCCCGTCTGCTGCCAGGGACTACAATGGTTCCCGTCTGCTGCCAGGGACTACAGTGGTTCCCGTCTGCTGCCAGGGACTACAGTGGTTCCCGTATGCTGCCAGGGACTACAGTGGTTCCCGTATGCTGCCAGGGACTACAGTGGTTCCCGTCTGCTGCCAGGGACTACAGTGGTTCCCCGTATGCTACCAGGGACTACAGTGGTTCCCGTCTGCTGCCAGGGACTACAGTGGTTCCCGTATGCTGCCAGGGACTACAATGGTTCCTATATGCTGCAAGGGACTACAGTGGTTCCCGTATGCTGCCAGGGACTACGATGGTTGCCGTATGCTGCCAGGGACTACGGTGGTTGCCGTATGCTGCCAGGGACTACGGTGGTTGCCGTATGCTGCCAGGGACTACGGTGGTTGCCGTATGCTGCCAGGGACTACGGTGGTTGCCGTATGCTGCCAGGGACTATGGTGGTTGCCGTATGCTGCCAGGGACTACGGTGGTGTGTATGTTGTCAGCTGCCAGGGACTACGGTGGTTGTCGTATGCTGTCAGGGACTACAATGGTTCCCGTATGCTGCCAGGGACTACGGTGGTTGCCGTATGCTGCCAGGGACTACAGTGGTTCCTGTATGCTGCCAGGGACTATGGTGGTTCCCGTATGCTGCCAGGGACTACAGTGGTTCCCATAATTATGCTGCCAGTGAAAGGTATAACATTTATGATAGATTTTCATGTATATATAAAATAACCACACAATGAAAAGCAAACAAGCAACTTCTGACATAAATAACCACACGATGAAAGAAAACAGGCAACTTCTTCTTTCCGGCTCTGGGCATTGCTCAGGGACTTCTTTATTTAGGTACCACTGAAAATCCAAGCAACCCGTAGCTCCGCCTGTCTTTGAATTACAGCTGGCAGGCATAGGCCCTCAACAGAGTGAACAAATCCAAATTCACCAGTCAACAAAAGTGATCTAATATTAAACACTGCACCCGAATAGACTCCCATCATCAACACACACACACACACACACACACACACACACACACACACACACACACACACACACACACACAACACACACACATGCACACGCACACACACACACACACACACACACACACACACACACACACACACATACACAAGCACACACACACGCTGGCACGCACGCACACACGCACGCACGCACGCACATGCACATACACACATGTAGATAGATAGATAGATAGATAGATAGATAGATAGATAGATAGATAGATAGATAGATAGATAGATAGACAGATGGATAGATAGTCGTATGTCCTTCTGTCTATGACAAGACTTTGATGCTTCAGGTGGGCATTGCTCTTGCCCGACGTTGTCTGTCTGTCTGTCTGTCTGTCTGTCTGTCTGTCTGTCTGTCGGGGACAGTTGGGACAAAAACATACACAATATACGCATGTATACCTGCTGCCGACGTTTTTGTTGTTTTTCTGGCCGTTTTCCCGGTTTTTGTCAATGATCTCTCTTCGTTTGCTGTCGTGTCAGCTGTCTATCTATCTATCTATCTATCTATCTATCTATCTATCTATCTATCTATCTATCTATCTATCTATCTGTGTGTGTGTGTG
>JADBJO010010507.1:0-2500 GCA_016801955.1 Conus betulinus | reverse complement strand
TAAGTAAATATGTATGTATGTATGTATGTATGTATGTATGTATGTATGCATGCATGCATGCAAACATGTGAGTGTGTTTTGTGTGTGTGTGTGTGTGGTGTGTGTGTGTGTGTGTGTGTGTGTGTGTGTGTGTGTGTGTGTGTGTGTGTGTGTGTGCACGCGAAATGTACGTACGTGCGTATATATGTATGGATAGATTGATGGATGGATGTGCATACGTGTTTATGTTGGTATTTATGTCTCTACAACACGTGTATGTATGTGTGCATGTATGTATATATGTAGTATATATGTGCGTTTACGTATGCATGTATGCATGTGTGTGTATGTATGCATGTATGTATGTACGTACGTATGTATGTATGTATGTTTGTATGTATCTGTGTGTGCATGTGTGTATGCATATATATATATAGTATATATATATATATATATATATATATTATATATATATATGTATGTATGTATGTTTGTATGTATGCATGCATGTATCTCTCTGTCAATCTGTCTGTCTACCGCTCTGTCTCTCTCCATCGTTCTCTCTCTCTCCTCTCTCTCTCCCTCTCTCCTCTCTCTCTCGAACATCTCTCTCGTCTCCTCTCTCTCTCCTCTCTCTCTCCCGTCCCATCCAGAAAGGCGATTGATCTCTCCTCTCTCTCTCTCTTAATTGCCATCTCTTATTTTCAAGAAGGGTGATATTATCAATGATCCCAACAATTATAGAGGAATTTCCTTGAGCGATGTTTTAGTAGTAAATTATTTGGTATAGTGATAACAATAGACTTGCAAGAATGGGTGGATGAACACAATATCACAGGTGATTATCAAGCTGGATTTTTAAGAGAGGATACTCAACAGTCGACCATATGTTTTCTTTACTAGCTCTCGTACAGAAACCAGTTTTGTTATAATCGAAAATTGTATGTTGCATTTATTGATTTCGAAAAAGCTTTTGACACGATAAAATCGAAATATTCTTTGGCAAATTCTCTTAAAAAAATGGCATTAAAGGCAAATTATTCAGATGTATTAAAAGCATGTACAATGATGTCAAGGCCAGAGTACGATGTGGTTCTACGTTAACTGATTACATTGCCTGCACATCAGGATTAAGGCAAGGAGATGCTTGCAGCCCTGTTCTGTTTTTCTCTCTTTTCATTAACGAACTGGCGGTTGAAGTAATTAATAAAGGAAGAATTGGCGCTCGATTTTCACTAGATGCATTCGAATTATTTATTCTATTGTTGGCTGACGATGTTATTTTGATGGCAGAGACAGTTACAGGTCTGCAACACAACTGAACAGCTTACAACATGCCGCTGCAATCTCTTCAACTTAAAGTTAATATGACTAAAAGCAACATCATAGTATTTCGGAAGGGTGGATATTTGAGTGTGAGAGAAAAATGGTTGTATAACGGTGAAAGAATGCCTGTAGTTAATGCGTATAAATATTTAGGAATTTTCTTCTCTACGCGCGCTTGAGCTTCACTGCTGCATGCAAAGACCTTGCAAGCAGAGCAAAGAATGCTTTGATTTATCTTCTTAAAAGGTTACACATGTTAGATAACAACTCTTTTAGTTTATTTATGAAATTGTTTGATTCTCAGATACAGCCAGTTGTGCAGTATGGCTCTGAATTATGGGGCCTAGACATTGCTGTTGTCCATTGTGAATCAGTCCATTTATTTGCGTTTGAAGAAATTTTTAGGAGAGTAGACAGGCGAACACCCAATGACCTTGTTTATGGTGAAAACAAATCGCTATCCAATATATGGTATATATTATAATTCTGCTGTTAAGTGTATTCGCTACTGGCTTAAGCTGATACAAATGGAGAATCCACAGGATTCCACGCAAAGCTTATGACATGTTATTTGACCTTGATGCAAAAGGTAAGAAAAATTGGGTAACAAAATGTACGCTTATGTTTGTTTAAATATGGATTTGGATTCGTTTGGGCAAATCAAGGCGTTGGAAATGTTCATGATTTCATATGTTGTTTCAAGCAAAGGATGATTGATTGTAGGTGGCAGACTTGGTCCGATCATATTCAAACTAGTGATAGATTCAACTTGTATAGAGCTTTTTGCAGTGACCACAGTTTAAAACCTTACTTACATTTAGATATCGATAGACACTTAAAATATATTACGACTAGATTTAGGCTCGGGATTTCTGAGCTGGCTGGCATTACATCGCTTCCGACACAAAAACGTCTGTGTTCAACGATTTAATAATCTGCCCTTATGTACTGAAAGCGAAGAAAGTGAGGTGCATTTTGTTCTTTGTTGCCCAGCTCTTAAAACATATACGCGAAACTTTAATTAAGCCTAAATATTATAGACATCCTTCACTGTTTAAACTGAGTTGGCTAATGTCATCGACCAAACCTGAAGATGTGCGTAGTCTTTCTTTGTTTTTTTGTATAAAGGATTCAAAATGAGAGATGTTGTGACTTCTTGAAAGGGTACATGAACACATTTATATCATCGTCAACT
>JADBJO010010506.1:51647-72283 GCA_016801955.1 Conus betulinus | reverse complement strand
AAAACATCATAATCTTCATCTTCAATTCTGCCATATTTTTTTTTAGCTTTTTATTTTTTGTTTTATAAAAAAAAATGTCACAAGCCTATGGTTCAATTCTTGACCCGAAGACTGAAAGAGCCCTTAGGTGTGAAGGGAAATAAACAAAATGTTATTGTTCCTAATAATCCATCTACTATTGATTCAGATCAAATTCTTACCGTTAAATTTCCAGACCTAGGAGCAGATGAAGTTATTGTACCTGGCTCTGCGCGACTTACTTTCAAAATAGAACTTGAATCAGAAACAGACCCAAACAGGTCAGTAGTTGATAATCTGGGGGCGGGCAATTGTTAAGAAAGTTTCCGTTAAAACTTGAGGGCCAAGAAGTATTTTCTTTACATAATGCAGACATATTTTTCATCTATTCTGATCTATGGCTAACCGCAAATGAAAGGGAGGATCTTGCGTTTCAAGGAATCCAAAATGATGATGAGCTAAAACACAGAGTAGGTGCCGAAGATGCTAAAGACAGTAATAACAAGGCCAAAGCTGTAAGTTTTGCGTATGGAAATCGCTTTTTTTCCATACCCTTGGATTTTGAGTTGTTAAGTGCGCATGCACCATACTTTCAAGGAGCATTAAAAGACAGATTGTCATACGAACTAACTTTTAATGAATACAGACGCGTTATTAGATCAGTAGACACCGAAGCAAAATACAGCATTTCTGACATCTCGTTAGAGTTTGACATTGTTAGCAACCCTAGCTTAGCAAGGCTGATTGAGCAACAATACCAATCAAAATTAGCAATATATTACGATAGAGTGATTCATCATTCTAAATATACCAGAAGCAAGGCAGACACTATATGGAATTTTAGTTTTAGTGCCCACAGCAAGATCACTTAAAGGTATTTTATTGCTGTGTGAAGATGAAGAACCATACAAAAGACAAACTGAAAAGTTTTTTAATCCTAAAATAACGAAAGTACAATGTTCGATTGAGGGTAGCCCTAACCAAATATACGCTAGCGGGCTTAAACCTTATCAGCATTTTGATGAAATAAGAAAAATGTTTGGAGGTGGGAGGCAAAGACATCCAACCGCTGACCTTGTATGTAAAGATCTACACCTTCATAATGTTAGACTTAATGATTATTTAACAACGAAATACGGTTTATGGATTGACCTAAGGACGACAGAAGATAATCAGTTGCATGGAAGCGGAAGAACTGTTAAAGATGGGATAACCATTCAAATTGATAAAGAAAAAGAGAGTGATAAACCAGTTAATGTATATTTGTTTTTAATATATGATGCACAGCTGAATATTCACGACAACAGATTAAAAGATATTGTATATTAATTTTTTTATTTAAAAAAGCATGTCCGTTCAGGTTTTTCCAAAAAGTGCCCAAAGAAGAGATAGGTGACAACCCTGCTGCTGTAGAAACCCCTGACATAAAAACATTCAGATTAACAAACATACACAGATGCAACAAACCTAGAGCAAGACCTTTCAAAATATAGCAAAACCAAACGAAGGTATTCTGCCGCCTTTAATGCTGTTACATATGTTAATACTGGAGCATCAAACTATTAGTGCTTTAACAGCAGGGAACAAGTGTAGGTCTCTTAGCAACAGGTATAGGCGCGCCTGCAGCTTTACCTCTAGGCGGCGTATCATTAACTTTTGGTCTTTGTTCATTAGCTGTAGGTGCAGCCAGTAAAAAAATAAAAAAAGCTAAACTCCAAAAGCACACAGCTATGGTTCAACTTATAACGGCTAAACTTAGTTCGTTCAGACTGATAATAAATAAAGCGCTCGTCGATTCGCAAATCACGGATGAAGAATTTAGTCGCTTACAGGCTGATTTTGATGACTACAAAAGACAAAAGTTTGATCTTCAGAAAAAGGCGCGGGCAACTTTTTTCTCATCAAACAGACAACGATCAGATAAGAAAAGAATGTTTAAAAAAAGTAAACGAGACATTAAACTCTGTTCTAAACAGCTCACATTAACAACGCCAAAAGGTGTTTATACTTTAGTTTATGAGTCCAAGCACAAAAAGACCGTTGATATTGATTCTGACTAAATATTTTTTTTTTTTTTATTTAAATAAATATTTTGGTTAGAAAAGAACTCAACATGGCTAAGATTTATGAAAGTCCTGACGCTTGGTTAGATGAATATTTAGAGGATTTGCCAAATGTTTTTGATGATGCTAATTTAGAAGTTATTGATCCAACAAACGTACGGGTAAGCGTTGCGCATGCTATATTTCACAAGTCCCAACTAAACTAACAATAGACCCACCAGTTAAAGTAATGTTAGCTGTTTTAATCGATTATATAACTATTAATGGAAAAAATCTGGAAGTCTGGGTCTCAACTAAACAGCAGACTATTCTTTCCTATAATGACTTAACTCCCGGTTGGGCAGACCAACTCCTTACACAGTTTGATGTAGCCGCTGAAGAAGCTAAAATGAGAGGCTCTGGTTGGACAGAGGGTAAAGTTTTAGCAATCAGATTAAAACAGACCAAATACGCACCGATTGTAGGTAAGTCTTACATTCCACTACCTCGAGCATTAGTTCTAAAAAGAGCAGTTTTAAACATAAAGAATTCAGATGACAAATGTTTTATGTGGTGCGTTCTTGCGAGGCTGCATCCCGTTGATAAAAATGCAGAGAGGGTGTCTAAATATGAACCTTATATTAATTCCCTTAACTTTGATGGAATATCTTTTTTTCCTGTTAGCCTAGATTCAATTGATCAGTTTGAAGAACAGAATCCCCCAATAACTGTTAACGTATACACATGGTCTGAGGAAACTAATCTTTTACCCTATTAAAATCTCGAAGAATAGTCCAACAATTGGGAGTCCAAACAAAAATCATGTGGACTTACTCTAATGGTTTCATTTACTAGGGTGCCCTCATTACACATTGATACGTACTATGAGTAGACTAATGCAGCATACTTCAAAAAATGGGCACAAACAAGATTTTTGTAGAAAATGTTTAACAAGAATTCCATCTGTTTATGCTGCAAATGAATATATAAAACATTGTAAGAGTCCGGTTGATTGTAACACAGAACTAATTACGCCGAGAGAAGGCAGCAAGGTTTGTTTTGGGAACTGGAAAAAATTACAAATGAGTCCATATGTTGTTTATGCAGACTTCGAGTCGCTTATTGTTCCTTATGAGGGACCAAAGCCAAACAAGTTACCAAAACACAGCTTAGTGAATAATCACCAGATTTGTTCATACGCTTTTGTTATTGTCAGGTCAGATGGCGCCCATTCAGAACCAGAGTTATATAGAGGACCTCATGCTGCAAAAGTATTTTTAAAAAACGTATGCAACAAGTGCGTAATGACTGTTCTAATAATCTAAACTTATCCGACATTGTGATGACCCCTGAAGACCAGCAACAATATGACTCAGCCACTCATTGTTGGATTTGCGGTTTAGAGCTAACACAGGACGCAACTAATCCAACAGCAGGGAAGCTACCGTAACCATACCGTCCATCGCGTAAGAGACCATGATCACATTAGCGGAAAGTTCAGAGGAGCAGCACATAGTAAATGCAATCTTCAACTAAAGTTTGAGCCAAAGACTTGGAAGCTGCCTATATTCTTTCACAACTTGAGAGGTTACGACTCTCATCTTATATTGCAGGCAGTGACAAGCGATTTCAGAGCAAAATGCATTGCTCAGTCATCAGAAAAAGTACATGTGTTTCACTTTAAATAACTTGTCTTTTTATGACTCTATGCAACACCTTATGGGGTCATTAGAGTCATTGGCTGGATCCTTAAAGTCCTGTCCAATAACGGAAGAATATTTTGACCCAACCCTCGTTTAGAAAGGGCGTTTACCCTTATGAGTACATGAACAGTTGGGAAAGGTTTGACGAAGACTCACTTCCTCCTAAAGGTGCGTTCTTTTCCAGTCTTAGAGGAAAGGACATCAGCGACTCTGATTATCAGCATGCTCAAGAAGCATGGCAGAAGTTAGGTTGCCAAACAATGGAGACTATCACGATGCCTATTTAATGGCTGATACCTGTTTGTTGGCGGACGTTTTTTGAAAACTATAGAAAGACCTGCATGAAACATACAGTCTAGATCCTGCTCATTATATTTCTGCACCTGGAATGAGTTGGGACGCTTTCTTAAAATTTACTGGAGTACAGATTGACCTCTTGACTGACCTACCAATGCTTCAGATGATTGAAAACGGATTACGTGGAGGAATTAGTATGGCGTCGCACCATTACTGTAAAGCAAACAACAAATACTTAGACGACTATGATCCAACTAAAAAATCTAACTATCTTATGTATTTAGATGCAAACAATCTGTATGGTTGGGCTATGAGTCAATCACTTCCGTTTACGCAACTTTAAAATGTACACGGAAGGTGTAGATAATATTCAAGAATTTTTGTAGAGCAACTGAATACTCTTACTCCAGATCGTAAAAGAGGTCTTATTCTAGAAGTTGACTTAGAATATCCTCACGAACTCCATGACTATCATAATGACTATCCTTTAGCGGCAGAAAGATCTAAAGGTTTTTAAAAACAGAACCACCTAAACTTGTGCCTAATCTTCGAGGCAAAAAAAAAATTATGTTTGTCATTACAGGCTTCTCCAATTTTATTTAAGACATGGTTTAAGGCTAACAGCAGTTCATCGTGTAATTGCTTTTGACCAAGAACAGTTCATGAAACCATATATTATGAAGAACACCGATCTCAGAACTAAATCCACAGATGCTTCAGAAAAAGACTTTTTCAAGTTGATGAAACAATAGCTGTTTTGGAAAGACTATGGAGAATCCGCACAAGCGCAAAGATGTCAGATTGGTCACTAAGAGAAAGAAGCGATTAAGTTGACTTCAAAACCTAATTATCAGGACTTTAGAAGATTTCATGATCAGCTTTATGGTTTAATAATGAAAAAAAAGAAAGTCAAATTAGACAAACCTATTTTTATTGGGTTTACTGTTTTAGAGCTGTCGAAGCTTTTGATGTTAGAATTTCTTTACGATTACTTTAAACCCTTATATCCAGAGTCTAGAGTACTTTACACAGATACAGATTCCTTTATCCTAGACATTCCTACTGAAGACTTTACAAAGATATGGAATCAGAAGTAGCTAAAGGGCGTGCAGGATGGTACGATACATCTGATTATCCTAAAGACAGCCCTTTACATTCAACTGTTAATAAAAAGGTTTTAGGAAAGATGAAGGATGAGTTGTCTGGAGGGGTAATCAAGAGTTTATTGGTTTAAGATCAAAAATGTATAGTCTTTCACATCAAAGTAACACTATAGATCCTAGCACTAGTGTTATCAAAAAAGCAAAAGGAATATCTCGGAGCGTTGTGCAGTCAAACATATCTCATGACAACTATAAAGAAGCATTATTCAATAACAAGACTTTTCATCATGACAACGTAAAACTAAGATCTAATCTACATGAGATCAGCACAACAGTTGTAACAAAAAAATCACTTGACAGCACTAACACAAAACGAGTATTTGTTAATCCTGAGCATTCATATGCAATTGGACACTGGAGAACATTATAAGGGTCTTCAACTGTTGTTGGTTTCAAGGGTCATCTTCACGTTCGAGTTTATATTTTTCTTCAACTTTATCTATAAGCAAAATTAGATCTATATCCAGTTCATTCATATTGCTACTCAGCTTTGCTAAATCTGTTCGAAGTTTTTTTAACGCTTCAAGATATTCTTTTTCCCATAACTGAAAATCAAAATTTGGATTTTTGAGTTTTATGTAAATGTCTGGCTGAGATTTCATGTGATGAGCAGTCTTATTTAATATTTCAAAAATAGCACGATTATAATCGAATAATTGTCCTATTAATTCTGAGGACTCTTTCTTTGTCGTTATCATTTCTTTCTGTACTTCCATGTTAGGGGCTTCCATTTTAAACCAAATATATTACATGTAATTAATTAAATGGAACTGTGTCTGGTGGGATTATCTGCAGTTCTTCCTTCACAAAAGATCTTTGAGGGGCTGGCCGTTTTGTTGTGTCAGTTCTCGCAAATAATACACAGGTGGATTCATTTTTATAATTTTTTTTATTTCATATGGATCAACACTCCAAACTGGATCTGTTGCCCTGATGCGAGTGTCCCCTTCTGCTTCTCCAGGTAAATAAAGATATCTTACTTTTAAACCAATTGGTAACAGTTTGCTGGATGATGAAGACTCTTCAACAACATTTATTGTTTTTCGCTTGATTGCTTGTACTGTTTTAACCCTTTAAATTCTTCATTGTTCATTGCTCGCAAAACTGAGGGCAGTCTTCTAACCCATTCTGTGTTGCGAGAATTGTCAATAAGCTCTCTGTGATACTGATAGGAGAACAGTCTTTCAGATAACTGTTTGTTAAAGTTTTCAACCAAAGCCTGTGATCTGTGACTCCTGGAATACCTCTTTTAATGGTGACTCTATGTTTTAACAATAATTGATTCACTTGTCCTTTAAATTCTTTTCCGTCATCAACTTGAATCATGCGGGGATAAGTTAAGGGGCCTCGTTGATATATTAGTTGTATGGCAACAGCAACAGCAGAAGCACTCTTTTGTGTTAATGGTTCAGCATCTTTGTATCTTGAAGCTATGTCAATGACTGTAAGTGCGTACTTAATCTTTTTTTCGTCTAATCGTATCATGGGGTAAATATAGAAGGTCCATTTGATGGGTCGTTTGGCGTTATATTCGCAAAGTGTGGTCTCTGTATTCGTTTAGGTGCAGGTAAATAAATTTGCCAAATCGCTTGTTTAGATAACCATTCCTTTGCTGTTTGTTCACTGACTCCCGCTGCTTGGCTTAGCTTTTTAATTGCCGTGATTCCCTTCCAATATCCTTTGGGTGAATAATAAATTTTGTCCATTTTTATTCAACCAATATTATGTGCAACAAAATATACAACAGTCATGCCAACGACAACAATAATGCTATTTCTTGCATGCATCTTTTGTTTTTCTGATGGTTGATAAAGTCACTAAATTTTGGTGGGGGGGCAATGTCTCGATTGGTTTGCCTGTTACTAGATAATACTCTTTTATTGCCTGGTCAACATCTTAAATGTGTAAGCTGCGTGTCCCTGTTTTTCAGTTTGTTGTTAATGAAATCTAACTGCTCAATTCTCTGCTTTTCATAAGCGTCTTGTGCTGCAGCTAGTTTCTCCATAGCTTTGTTATGTCTTTTTCTCTCTGTCATCCCGTTTGTAGTTTACTAAATGCATAATTACTTCCGCTAAAAGCAAGCGCATTCACCACACAGCGCCGCCTATCATCATTACGAGTGAAGCCATTTTTATAAGTATGTTTTTTTTTTTTACATATTTATATACTGTCTGGAATTATTCCTTGCTTGACTAGAAAATCTTTCGTAGCTAATGAAGCTGCTATAATTGCAATCAGTTTTGCTGAGTCTTCAAAATCTAGCTTGCCTAGATCTGCTGGTTTTATTCTTAATAGGTTTTTACCAAGCATTGTGTATCCTACACTTAGACCTCCAATAACAGCCAGAATGGTATACAAGATTGGTATAGTTTTTTCGGTGCTCATTTTAAAAAATAAAATAATTATATTTAATAATAAAACATGAATAGCGACGATCTCCTTCCTGAACTTATGATTACAAATGAGCAAGTTGATGACCAAGCTATTATGCCAAAAAAAAAAAAGATTGTATTCTTTGGCGGCATGCGGAAAAAAAAACACAGTACCTCGGAAAAATGAATTCAGCATAGAACAGATTCAACAAATGTCGCCACAAGACATTGTAAAGTATCACAACAGGTATGAAGCCCAACTGGGGTCAAGAATGGTAAAAAGCGTCGGACAAACGGTTCTTAGTTTGTACACAAAACTAGTAGGTAGATTTGCGCCCCATTGATTCTGAACAAGATTTTATGTATGATTTAACGCAGGATCCAGTTTTAACAAAGTCATTAGAGTCTCTAGGATGTGATCTATATTACAGATTTGGAACATTATTGTCGCCATTAATAATGGGATTAATTACTTTTAATCATATAGATTTTATTTCCCTTAAAAATGACCGAGCCAGAGCAGAATCAGAAAACGTTGAATCAGGTGGAGAAAGTGACCAGTAAAAAAACACCCTGGACGCGTTGCGGCAGGACAAAAATTAGCAGAGTGGAACAAACAAAAAAAGTTAAAATTACAAGCACAAAATATAACTCATAATAATAAAGTGCCAGAGCAACTGCCAGTTGTTTCAATGCCTATAAAAACACCAGAACAAGTTGATCCCGCAACGCCAAAGTCACCATGGAATATTGGGATCAAAAAAGTTATGATTTTTGGAGTTATTGCTGCTGGGGGGGTGGTTTACGGTTATAAAATATATAAACAAAGAGAACAAAAACCAAAGCCATCAAAAAAATCAGTGCCACTAAATACAGAAACTGAACAAAAAACCATGCCAGAAGCAGTATCAACAAAACTTCATTTTGATCCATTTCATATGCAATAATATTTAAGAACTTAATAAGTAATTATAAGTTGACTTGAATAAGAACTTTATTTTTTTTTTTTGTACTTAGAGGATGACTTGAGGGTGACTTGATTAACAACTTATAAGTCACTTGATTAAGAACTTGATTAAACTTGTAAGTCACTTGATTAAAAACTTGAGAATGACTTATGTAAGAACTTATAAGTCACTTGATTAAGAACTTGAAAATGACTTGATTAAGAAAAATTACTAAGTCACTTGATTAAGAACTTATAAGTCACTTGATTAGAACTTGAAAATGACTTGATTAAGAACTTGAGAATGACTTATGTAAGAACTTATAAGTCACTTGATTAAGAACTTGAAAATGACTTGATTAAGAACTTGAAAATGACTTATGTAAGAACTTATAAGTCACTTGATTAAGAACTTGAAAATGACTTGATTAAGAACTTAAATGAACTTATGTAGAACTTATAAGTCACTTGATTAAGAAAATGACTTGATTCAGACTGACTTATTAAGAACTTAGAACTGACTTATGTAAGAACTATAAGTCACTTGAGTAAGATGTGTGTGAAAAACAAACAAACGCACAGCTTTTTGCTTTATTAATACAAGGCATAGCTGTGCATGTGCATTTATTCATTCAGAGAGTCCTGTTCTTCACCTCATAAGCCAAAGAGTCTATCCTAGTTAATGCTATTTTAAGGCGTTCATGTGTGAACGCCTATTTATAGAAACTGACTAATGCTTCTATTTTAAGGCGTTCATGTGTGAACGCCTGGCTTTCAGTGGAAGGCATGCTGGGATAAGTGTGTGGATTTTATGTCAAAAATAACTCTGTTTTAAAAGACTTTAGAGAACAATTAAAGACCGTAGTTTTTATTTTACATGAAAGACAGAGATTCTTTTGATGAATGTATACGCGAAAATGATGTTATTGAGGATGAACAAGAGAAACGTAGAATTAAGCAAAAACTAAAATCTCAAAAGTTTTGTAAATTAGTATTAAAAACAGATAATCCTACACAATATGTATGTTTGTGAATAAAGGTTTGATTAAAAACAGTTTGTTCTATCCTACACAATATGTATGTTTGTGAATAAAGGTTAAACGCTCCTGATCTGGCTGTAGAGAACGTAGAGAACGTAATAATCTTTTGTTTCTAGCATCAGCTCCCAAGCTGACTGTAGAGAACATAATAATGCCTTTTCCTTATTTTTTCTTTCCTCCTGTCTCCCTCCCTTTCTTTTTCTCCCCTCCATTTTCCTTCTTGTCTATCTCCCTTAATCATTCCCTCTCTTTTTCCTCGTGTTATTTCTCCTAATCCCGCTCCCCTTCCACTTCCTCCTTTTTTTTTTTTCTCCATTTTTTCTTTTTTTTTTTCTTTTTTTTTTTTTTTTTTTTTTTTTTTTTGTTGTCCCGTCTTCTGTGCTATTGCAATGTTACCATTCCCTCCGTGCTCATTCCGGCTTCAGCGGTGTTGAGTGGTGTCTGTTCTGATCAGCACACACAGGACAGCGGTGTTGAGCGGCGTCTGTTCTGATCAGCACACACAGGACAGCGGTGTTGAGCGGCGTCTGTTCTGATCAGCACACACACAGGACACCACTTGTCAAGCCCTGTACTGACCACAGTCATTGTTTGGTAGGGGAGCCAGCGTGAGTGAGTCCTCCCCCCCCCCCCCCCCCCCGTCCTCCTCCCTTCCGAGGGCGTCACCACGACCGTCCAACGACAATCTCCAAGAACTTTTTTTGTCAATACTGGGCGACTTGGAGACGACATGAACTCGCCAAAGGCGCTGACGCGGAAAGAAATTCGACACTTTGGTCACCATGAGAGTAGGGCGTGGAAGGCCAAAGAAATGGAGATTTTTTTTTTTTTGCTGACCGATGGTGATGAGCGTGAGGATGACCAAGATGAGGATGGTGTGTTGTTCCTTTCCGGGCTGATACTTCAAGAGAGAGCTTTTTGCTGTGCTTCAATTCCTGATCGATCTCTCTATCGATCAGTCTATCAACCTGTCTCATTGTATATCAATCAATCTGTCTGTCTGTCTACCTGTCCGTCCGTCCGTCTTTCTATCTATCTATCTACATCAGGGCGTCGGGCAGGCCTGAGAGATACAGACACCTGCGGTGTTGGTCACGGAATTTGAGCAGTACTGTCGGAGACGCATCCGTTGAGTGGAAACTCGACCGTGTGGTTCCAGGCTTCCCAATTGGGCCCGTTGCGAGCTCAACTCTGCGTAGAAACCAGTCGGGACACAAAAGTCCTACTGATAAATATGTCTGATGGGAATCGAACTAAAGACTTCCCGAATCGCGCGTCTCTAACCACTGTGCCACAACGAGCTGGGCCCCCCCCCCCCCCCCCCCCCCCCCCCCCTTTTTTTTTTTTCCCCCATCTCCACTTCCTCCTGTTCGTTGTGTCTCTCCCCTCCCCTTTTCATTCGAACTTCCATCTTGGTGATCTCGTTCTTTCTTTTCATCTCCTCCCACTTTACTTTTCTATCTGTGCTTTTCTATCTGTGCACCCCCTCCGTCTTCCCTCTTGTTCTTCTCTGTGTGTCCCTCTCATTCTTTTCGCCTTTTCTCGTTACCCCCCCCCCCCCCCCCCCCCTCCCGCATTTTCTTCTTTCCTTTTTACGCAACCTCGTGACGCGTCATTTTCTTTATCCATCCTTACCCTTACTTCCCCCCCCCCCCCCCAAAAATCCTATCCTTACCCCTTTCTTTATTGCACCCCTCCTTCTGTTCTTTCTACTCACACACACACCCTTTCCTCTTCTTCTCTCTCTTTCTTTTTTGCACCCCTCCTATATACTGTGCATGCACGAACTTAAATATGCTTGCACACACACACACACACACACACACATACACGCACGAACACACGCGCGCACACACACATACACACACTCACACGCATGCACGCGCACGCATGGACGCGCTCGCGCGCTCGCACACACACACACACACACACACACACACACACACACATGCGCGCGAGCATTTACACACACACGGACGCACACACACTGTGCTCATGCTCACATGAAGCAGTCTTAATGCTTTGTATTTGACCCTACACCGACAGCGTGATCTGTTTGATAAAAGGAAACTGCCATCATTGCCTAGGGGGATGTAATGTGTATAGTGTGATCTAGTTGATAAAAAGGAAACTGCCATCATTGCCTAGGGGGATATAATGTGTATATTGTGATCTAGTTGATAAAAAGGAAACTGCCACCAGCCGCCGTGGCGAAGTGGTTAGCGTCGCGGACTCCCGGCTGGGAGGTCGTGGGTTCGAATCCCATCAGAAGTCATATGGGTTTTTCTGCCCTGATCGGCTCCTACCCAGAGTTGAGTTTGCTGCGGGTTCAGTTGGGAAGACTGGGACCACACAGTCGAGTTTCATCCACTTAATGGATGCGTTTCTGAGAGCGTTGCTCAAATTTCCTGACCAACACTGCAGGTGCCTGTATCTCTCGGGCCTGGTTGACGCCGGGATATATTATGAAAAGAAGCGTAGAGTACAGCCTGTCATGTAGTCTCAGACCGAAATGGAAATCCGTAGCATCATCTTAATCATCCTCATTCTCATCGATCAGCATAAAAAAAAAATCTCAAATTTTGTGGCCCTTCATGCCCTGCTCTCATGGTGACCTCAATTTCGATGTCCTCTCCACGTCTGTGGCCTTGGTTTGGTTCCGTGGGGGTCACCGGTATCGGCGAGTCCATGGGGGCTGTCGTTGGACGGACGTGGTGGCGCCCTCCGGAGGGAGAGCTCACTCACGCCGGCTCCGCGACTAAGCAATTATTGTCGTCAGTAGGGGGCTTAGTAGGTGGTGTCCTGCGTATGTTAGATCAGAACAGGCGCCACTGAACACCACTGAAGTGACTCGGCAGCAGTGCAGTGTCTCCTCCGGTGGGTTGCCTCTTGACGACTCGACATTGACTGCTCCTGTGGATTGCCGGTGCCGGGGCTGCGGCGGGGCATTGCCTAGGGGGATATAATGGGTATAAATGCTTCATTAGACTCCCTTTTTTTATTCACATGCCAAAGGCTCTTAATTTCTCATCCATTCACCCACTGTGGGTCGTTCTGTCGACATTCAAAAGGAATCATTTCGAGGAATTGAGCCCCGCAGAGAGGACAGAGGCTGTTCAGCTTATTTTTTGTTTCTGTTTTCCTCTTCTTTTGTTTGTTTCTTTTCTTTTCCTTCTGTCTTCTTTCCTTTTCTTTCCTTCTTTCTTTCTTTCTTTTCTTTTTTTTTTCTTTCTTTTTTTTTCTTTCTGTCTTTACCTTTTTTCTTTCCTTTTGTCCGTTATTTTTTTTTTACTGTTTTCTATCTTTTATGGTTAGTTCCTTAGTTTAAATCTTTTTGTTTTATTTATTCATTTTTTTAATTTCCACTTCCCTTCGATCATTTTTTATTCTTTCTTTGTTTTTCTTTTTTTTTCTCCCCCTCTCGTTCTTTTCATTCTTGGTTTTGTTTGTATCTGGTCTTTTTCTATCTTCCCTTCGTTCCTTCTTTCTGTTGTCCTGTGTTTATGTCTTTGCTTTATTCCTCCTATTTCTTCTGTCTGTTTTTCCTATTTTCTCTTTTGTTTTCATTTTCATGTCACCATAACTATACCGTTAATAGCGTTGTCTGCCGGAAAGTGCGTGCGTGCGTACGTGCTGGTGGTGTGTGTGCGAGTGTGTGTGTGTGTGTGTGTGTGTGTGTGTGTGTGTGTGTATGATAGCGTGAGCAGGGCAGCAAGCACACACACACACACACACACACACACACACACACACACACACACACACACACAGAGTAGTAGTAGTAGTAATAGTACCTACATGCTGTACTGTTCCGTAGTCGTAAAGTGCAAGTCATGAAACAGCCAAACTAGCGAACAGACATCAGGAAGAAGCATATTTTTCACGCCACTCACACAGACCGTTTCTATGAGGTCACACAGCCACATCCAGTCTTCTGCTGCAGCAGGCCCAGGGGCAGCTGTCCACGAGTTTGTCAGCGTTAAGTCATTAAGGCCAGAGAGCGAAAGGGACCAAGGACAGGTACTGAACCACCTGTTGATGTTCAGCATCTGTCAGTCTCAATTAACTTATACAGAAAGCTACGTACTAAGCTTCATTTTAATCATCAGTGATGATGCTGTATACAGGTATACTTTTTGCATTCCGGAATTGTTTTTTTTTTCTTCTCAGGATTATCTGCTAATTATTCTTCGTCTTGCTCTATTTTCTATTTTCTTTTCGTTGTTTAAAATCATCTGTCAGAATGACAAGTGCTCGCTTAAAGACATGCAAATGTGGAACATGAAAATTGGAGAGCAAAACCTTTCCGATAATCCATGGCAGCGAGCCATATATCATAACAAACCAACTTCACATCACCGGACTAACGTGCAGTCCATTGTCACGGACGTTTCGTTTCATTCCAGGAGCAGATAGAATCCAAACACCCCCAGACCGACTCCTTCCACCTCCCTGACCAATCTTCTCACAAAAACAACATGGCGACGTGAATGTTAATCCGTCTTTTTGCACACGTCTGGCGTGGAGTAGTGTGGGCGGGAAATTGCTTTTGCACACTGCCCTAGATGTTTTGAAGATTTCCGATACAAGAGAGAGAGAGAGAGAGAGAGAGAGAGATGTATTTGTAAAAGACAGTACTTTGCGGAACACGGCAAATTTTGCCTTTGGGTAGACGTTATCAATTATCTTTCCTTGAATGGACCTCTGCACTATGGTTCACCGTCTGCTGGGCGAGCCCCGCCCCTCCTACTCCCCCCCTCCCCCCCCCCCCCCCCCCCCCCCCCCGCAGAAAGTGGATTTTCCTTCAAAAGAACTAGTTGCCATTTCTCGGAGTATCATACTATTGAGCAAAGCAAAATTAGTCGTAGAAAAAAAAAAGTACACTTCTCTGCACTTTTTATACAGTTTTAGCCGTTTTGGAATGTAATGCTGTTACTTTATCTTTAGCACAATCACAGTTCTTCATTATTATGAAGGAGTAAAGACTGTACAGTATAATCAACAAGTATAGCGCTTTAAACATTGTGGTCAGTCTCTGTAAGTGTGCATCCATCTGTCTCGCACACCGTGCTTCTTTTCTAGATTTTTTCCTCATCACACACACACACACACACACACACACACACACACACACACACGTGCGCTGGTGCTCTTCCCAGCCCAGATCCTCTGATTCTCCTGTTCAGTGTTAACTGTAGACGTAATTGGCACCAGTCACAGCTGATCACTGACTTACGTGGACCTTCTGAAACCAGGTTGAGCCATGTGCTAACTCTATAACGACCAGTTACCTCAGACGGCGGACTCACAACATTGTTCCGGGCTAGCAAGGCACAGCAGTATGCGAACTCCGTGATGGCTTATCATCTGAATATGGTATGATTACATTAGCCTTGTGAAACGACATGCATCAGTCTGCTAACTCTATCTGTTATATGAGATTGATATGTCACAGCATTATTCTCGTAATGTGAGTTACAGTGGTGTGTTCACTCTGTCACAATTTATTGTCTTCGATCGCCAGATCGTTGTATTACCCCAGAAAAGGAAGTACAGCAGTGTGTTCACTCTGTCATGGCTTATTGTCTCTGATTGTTATATCATCGTATCGTCACCGTGAAATCAGGCACAGTGGTGTGTTCACTTTGTCACTGCTTATTGTCTCAAAGTGTATCATTCCTCTGTCAGCGAAACAGGATAAAGCAGTTTGGGAAACACTATCATGGCGTATCACCTCAGGTTATTTTTATTGTTACATTATCCATGTGAAACGAGGTTCTGAAATGGACTAACCCTGTACTGGCTATCATCTTAGATTGCTACACTGTTCCTGTAAAACAAGGTTCAGCATTTTTTTTTTTTTTTTACTGTCATGACGTATTATCTGAGATTTTGGTAGCATTATATTATCCCTGCAAAAGGGGATGCAGCAAATGGTTTCAATGTCAAGGCTTATTCACTCAAATTGCTTTACTATCATATTTTCTTGTAAAACGAGGTATAGCAAAGTGCAAAGTCTGTCACTGCTTATCATCTAACTCAAAGTGTTGGCATCTACTGACATACGAGACGAAAGGAATGGAGAAGAGAGAGAGGTTTTGAGAGAGATAGGAGCCAAGGGGGGGGGGGGGGGGGGGGGGGGGGGGGGGGGGGAACGAGAGAGAGAGAGAGAGAGAGAGAGAGAGAGAGAATCATCGATCTAACCGTGGACGTCATCAAGAACACCATCATCACCATTGTCATCTTTATCAGAGCATGGAAATTAGTTATTAATGATTTATCAATACACATGGCCACAACCACTTCGTACTGCAGATTTACACCAACACGAAAAACGTGTGCAGGAATGTGTTTCGTTCATCGACATATATGTCGATGGTTTGGTCACGTGAGTGGCAGCCGCGCGCAAGAGCAGTGATTATCAATAGAGGAGGTGAAAGGAAAGAAAAGAGAGAGAGAAAACAGTGTTACACACCCGAGACAGGTGTGCAGATATTCTCTCTCCTGTCTCCAAGTGCACAGAATATTTATACCTGCAGGGAAAAAAACCCACAAAGAATGAAAACAAACAAAACAAAACAAAACACAAAACAAACAAACAAACAAAAAAAAAAAGGAAATGACAGGCGAAAGATGTAGAGATAATTAACTATAAATTTTTTTTTTTTTTAAATAAAAGAAGAAAGAAAGAAAAATGAAGTAAGCATTAAAACCCACAGACTTTGATAATAAAAGAGAATTTAAACAAGACAAGAAAAGTTCTGATGTGGACATCTAATCCTAGCATTGCTGTTTGAGTTTTATGAAAGTTGTCAACAGAAAGAAACTGTTGACATCTCTAACTGTTGACTGCTGATTGCATCACGGCAAGGACGTTTGTGTGGCTGTTTTTTTTTTTAACGTTTCAGAAACATTAGCTACATCGATGGACTGATCCATGCGCTGTCAAGTGTGGCTTGATGTATCATCACAAGTAGTTATCTGACTGGTTTCATTTTTAGCCTAGCCTTCTTCTGCCACCCCCCCCCCCCCCCCCCCCCCCCCCCCCCCCCCCCCCCCCCCCCCCCGCCTAAGCTTCTCCTTCATCTGAGGAACACTTGGTGATTTTGCAGGTCAGTTGCGGCTTTGATCATAATTTTTCTTGCCATCGGCTTCACATATGGCTGTTGCGTGGGTCTTTATTCTACTTAAAGGACTCGCTGTGACATGGAAGTGATATCAAAGGGGTTGTAATCAGAATATCAGCAAGATTTCTTCAGTCTTTCTTGTATGCCTGAATGAGGAGCTTCATCAAGAGCAAGGAACTTTTCGTTCTGATCCTTCAGAAGCCTTTGAAGTTAAAATAGTGTCGTACGTTCGCTTTATGGCCTAGATGGCTACATAAACCACACGTTGTAGGCCTACTCAAGTTTGGTTTTCATCAACTTTATTTTCATGATCATGTGAATCTATGCTATGCGCATTCTGTAAATGAGCTTGCCTTGGGACTTTCTTCGGATTTAAGACGATCAGGATGAATCAAATTGGACATTGCTTCTTGTGCAAATCTTCTATTTCAATGATCTGAAATCTCTCACCACCAGTGACATATTTCTTTTGCAAGTTGTCTGCTGCTCTTTTTCACAGCACTAGTCACGCTGAGAGAAATACCCCTGACTTCAGCTTCTTCCTGCTGACTAGTACCATCAGTTCCTGAAAGTGGCATCCCCAAGCTTCTTCTCTCATGGTTCTCTGAAGTAACGAAAGGCGTTTCAACCCGCAGGTTCATTGTTCCAGCAGAGAGAGAGCGCCTTTCTGTATGGTCTTTGATTGTTTGCCTTTTAGTTGTAACACATACTTCAGAATGTATGTGCTTGAAGGGAAACTGTCAATTTTCACTTTCCCCCCAAGTGTGTGACTTCTTGTGTGTTCCTAGTTTTCCATGCATTCTTCAAATCAAAGTGTTTGACTTGTGGCATGTTCCTAGTTTTCCCACGCATTCTTCAAATCCAGTACGTGAACCGTGCTTTGTCGAACTATCGAAACGTCGGCATCGTGAAGTGTCGGACTATCGGACCCAAACCTAGTTTTCCACGCATTCTTCAAATCCAGTACGTGAACAGGCCAGCCCTCATGCACCTCCACAGCTGGCTGCTCTGACATGTCACACTTTGTGATTCCTAAAACACACACACACACACACACACACACACACACACACACACACACTTTTGCATGCATACTGACTTTGATATATGCAGTCTTTCACTGCAAGATATTGAAAGAAAACGCAGATCTGGTTGATCGTTGTTGAGCAGTCATTAAGATGCTGACACGATGTGGCTCCATCAGAAGCGGTAAGAGCCAGGCGTGCCAATTGCTGACACGATGTGTGGCTCCACCGTTTCTAGTAGATCTGGTGAGCAAGGGATTTCAGGTTTGCCGCCGCGTAATCCCCACTATTACTTGGCCTGAACACGCGCACACGCATACACGCACGCAACCCCCCCCCCCCCCCCCCCCCCCCCCAACACACACACACACACACACACACTCGTCACGCTGGCACGCGCGAACTCTTACCGTTTCATTGTGTGAGTATTCTTCACTGTGTATGTATTTCCCGTGTGTGTGTGTGTGTGTGTGTGTGTGTGCTTTAAAGTTGAAAGTAAGAACGGGAATGGTTGTAGAAGGGAAATATAAACCAGGAGAAGAAATAAGATGAATTGTTTCTCTATCCGTATGCCTGTGCTCTGAGAGGGTCCAACTAAAGGGCAGTTTCTTGGAAACAGATATTTGTAAACATGCTTGGGGGAACAATAAGCATGATACTATGTACAACAGGCTCAAGAATGAACTCAAAGATCCTGTCAGGAATATATCTTTTTTTTTGTTTAGAGTACAGGTGCGTCAAGCATAAAGGTCAGCGCTCTTGATGTCACAGTCTATACATTCTTCAAGATTTTGCTAAAGTATGGGTTGTAGTTCTGTTCCTTCTTGAATGTCACCAACACTCTCATGATGTCTTTCTGGATCAAACCTTGAATGTGACCAACACTCTCATGATGTCTTTCTGGATCAAACCTTGAATGTGACCAACACTCTCATGATGTCTTTGTGGATCGAACCTTGAAATTGACCAACACTCTCATGATGTCTTTCTGGATCAAATCTTGAATGTGTCCAACACTCTCATAATGTCTTTCTGGATCAAACCTTGAATGTGACCAACACTCTCATAATGTCTTTCTGGATCAAACCTTGGAATTGACCAACACTCTCATGATGTCTTTCTGGATCAAACCTTGAAATTGACCAACGCTCTCATGATGTCTTTCTGGATCAAACCTTGAATGTGTCCAACACTCGCGTGGTGTTTTTCTGGATCAAAGCTTGAATGTGAACACTCGCGTGGTGTCTTTCTGGATCAAAGCTTGAATGTGTCCAACACTCTCATGGTGTCTTTCTGGATCAAAGCTTGAATGTGTCCAACACTCTCATGGTGTCTTTCTGGATCAAACCTTGAAATTGACCAACGCTCTCATGATGTCTTTCTGGATCAAACCTTGAATGTGTCCAACACTCGCGTGGTGTTTTTCTGGATCAAAGCTTGAATGTGTCCAACACTCTCATGGTGTCTTTCTGGATCAAACCTTGAAATTGACCAACGCTCTCATGATGTCTTTCTGGATCAAACCTTGAATGTGACCAACACTGTCATGGTGTCTTTCTGGATCAAACCTTGAATGTGACCAACGCTCTCATGATATCTTTCTGGATCAAACCTTGAATATGTTCAACACTCGCGTGGTGTCTTTCTGGATCAAAGCTTGAATGTGTCCAACACTCGCGTGGTGTCTTTCTGGATCAAAGCTTGAATGTGTCCAACACTCGCGTGGTGTCTTTCTGGATCAAACCTTGAATGTGTCCAACACTCGCGTGGTGTCTTTCTGGATCAAAGCTTGAATGTGTCCAGTACTCTCGTGTCTTTCTGGATCAAATCTTTGGATATTGGCGCATCAGAAAATACCGATTTCTAGGCCACAAACAGACTATAAAACATTTTCCCCTGCAATTCTCTTTTCCTCCAGCTATTGAAATTCGATCTTCCATTTTTCTTGAAACGTTTTCTGTGCGGCGGTAGATCCCGACAGCTCAGGCTATTGGCTGGTTAAAGATAGTAGATCGGCTTCCAACTCAGCCCTGCTGTGTCCATGTCTGTATTCAAGGAAGAAGAAGAAGAAGAAGAAAGGTCAGGAGAGAGCGCTGTTTCTGTTCTTGATGTTAGAGAGGTCTGTTTTTCTCCTTGATGTTTCCCTCAAAAGTCACGTCCATGCATCTCGAGAATCGTACGCACTGAAACGTGCTTTGTAACTCGTGTAAGCAGGAACAGGAGCGAGAAGAAAGTGTAAGTAACAAAGAAACAATAGCGCTCCTTGCGATATGGAACTGAAGAAAGGAGCAAATGTGCTTGACGATTCTTTGGCTGATAATGGTATGTCCAGGAAACGCCGGACACTCTGTGGGCACAGAAAACCTGCTCTCTCATTTCCATGTAGCATAAACGCTGTGCGAGGTTCTTTCCTCCTCGCAACTAAAAAAAAAAGTGGCATGCTGTCACACCTCATGGCTGAAAGTTGTTACTTGATTTGTTCATTTTTGAACAGTGTCAAGAATTAAGAACTTATAAACGATGATACCAAAATGTCCTTTCTAGGTCAAACTTATCCTGTTTGAACACAGCAACACCAGACCACAGCAATAATCTCAGCAAACTTGTAGGAGCCGCAGCAGTGGAGGAGACTGGCATTCTAAACCTTGCCCGTATGTGTCACCTTCAAATTTTAACGCTAACTATTCTAAAGGGAAAGGGGATACTCTCGTCTTATTCCAGAGTCACCGGGAAAGCTCTCAGGTTGGAAGCCTACGTATTGATACAGCTTTATTTGTTATTTGCAATAATCACACGGCCCATTCTGCAACGTATTCCCCCGAAGCCCAAACGCATTAAATCCTAAAATGTGAATCTTTCGAGGTAGACTGAAAGGCAGTGCGTGTAAGTCGACAGAGCAGAAT